>OZ024906.1:13333080-13500580 GCA_964017125.1 Flabesymbios commensalis
ACAATAAATGACAATATATCTATATACAGGACTGTGATAAAAAAGTATAACTTGTTGGATGACAATGTATCTGAAGCCCTGATGTATATGTGTCAGGATCAGGCTTATAAATAAAGTATAGACCTTTTATCTGATACTATGCTATATTTTTTTCAGGACCACGCTTATAAGATTGACGCTCAGGGATGTCCTTTCTGTGAGTGTGTGATCTACAATGATGAGATGTACACATACTACTACCATGACTGCCCCGAGGCTGAACACTACTGCGACCTCACATGCCAGTTCGGGTTCGAGACCGACGGTAACGGATGTCCGCTTTGTGACTGCAGCCCGGACCCCTCCTGTCCCCCTATTGCCTGCCCGGCTAATCTGTGCCAGTATGGACACCGCATGGACGAACAAGGGTGCGAAACCTGCACCTGTCGAACCGAGGGAGAGTGTCACAGCCAGCATCCGTGCAAACATTTGTTCTGTCAGTTTGGGTTCCAGAGAGATCAGTATGACTGTAATATGTGCTTCTGTAACGACCCCTGCTTTGTAAGTTTATATTCAAGGTAACCCTTATGTCACTAAGCGCGACTATAGTTATTGGCAAGTTGAACCACTGTTATTGGGAATGGAATAAGTGTTTGAAAATCAAGATTTGCAAATGTTTGGTTTCAAATTAAACAAATATGAGTAATTTCCACCCACTTGAAGTTGTCGGTCGCGGTAGCGAGACACAACTTCAAGTGGGTGAAAATTTCAATTATTTAATTTAGCGGTGTAAGTGTTAAAACATGTACATTTATGTAATACTTTAATTGTAGCGTTATGTTTTAATAGATCAACTCAGTACTCCAGATTAACTTCTAGCTACTTATTGAGTATGTCCTCATTTTGAAATGAGTGCAGAAAAAACATTCTATTGCGAGTAGTGACATATCTCACTGATGGCCTGCAAATGAATGCAGTATATTTGGTAGCTAATTGTACTTGGTAATGGTCTGTAAGGACCGCTGTTTAGCAGGTTTATTTCAAGTGGGGGGAATTATTCAGATTTGAGATTTGTCAAAATGTTTATTTTAATTTTGCTGATTGCAGCCAAGCTCTTCTGTTAGCTATTTTTGTCTGCAATTATGATAAAACACCCCTTTTTACTATACAGAACAAACAATGTGAGTTACACCAGGCCTGTCACGCGATGCTAAACGTCACGACGAGCAGATATTACGGAACATGTGCACGTAAGTAAAACAGAAAAAAATGTATGAAAAATATATGACTATTCCATAAAAACAGCACATTTTTATTCACCATGAGATGGGAATTGCATCAGTCAGACGAGCCATCTGATTTACGTGGTTCTCTGAACCCCACGACACGACATCGCTGCATGATGTCCTAGTGTATACGGCACCTGGCAGTGTCAGGCGGTCACTCATCCAATTATGAAGCGGGCGCGACGTTGATTAACTTCAGTGATCGAGCCGACACCGATGTTGGACATAACCGAGCATATAAATTTATGCTAAGGTCTAACTCTAACCCGTTACTCTTTAAACCCGAATATATTCAGAATAGGAATCTGTCTGTCAACTCCACACCCGAATATATCCGTAATAAACCATAGGAAAAGAGGGGGACCCTGTAGTTTCCCTGTAGTTTCCCACACAAATGACCTGGAGGGGGAAGGGGCACATGGCAAGTTTCGACTGAAAACATTTGAATAAAAATGTCTTATTCTGTCATAAAAAGGATGGTTTTAGCTGTCGTTTGAGGAAATATACTTGGCTATATGATAACAAACAGGACATTTAATTCCCATCTCAAGATGAACAAAATGAGAAATAATAGTTGTATGCTGTGACGACAGCTAACATGAAGCAGATTCAAACACACTGTAAAAGGTCACAATACTTTATCTCGAATACCATATCATATTTTGCAAAGTATATTTAATCTCCAAACGCAACCTTCTATATTTTCAATTTTACCCACAATAAATTATTGTGTTCTGTAAACAAATTTTATTAGAGGTAACACGCAGTAGTCAAAATAACACATAAACATTCAGCAAGCGATAAGTAAAACTGAGTTGTTTTCTCGGCTAATTTTATACTGATATCTCATAATTGATGTGACATCAGGCAGAATAGAATTGATCGAATTTTTTTGGTCATTCTAATGTTTTAATAGTTTCTTTTTTTTCAGCTAATGTAGAGTTTTATCAGTGATGTCACATGATCACCCAGTGCATAATATAATAGGTACATAAATGTTTTATTTTTTTTCCAGCGGATATATAATCTTATCAGTGATGTCACATAATCACCCAGTGCAGAATATATTTGATTTTTAAATGTTTGATTATTTTTTTGCAGCTGATATAGAATCCCACCAGTGGTGTGACATGATGACACAGTGCAGGATGTACTGTGATAACGGGTTCGCCTTTGACAGGCTGGGATGCCCCATGTGCTCCTGTCTGGATCAGCCACGTCCTGTCTGTGACGTAACCTGTGATAACTTCTGTCCATACGGCAGGGCTTACGACACTAGTGGCTGTAAGACATGTGATTGTCTCAGCGACCCCTGTAAGGTAGGCTTACATTGATTGATTGATTGATTGATTGATTGATTGATTGATTGATTGATTGATTGATTGATTGATTGATTGATTGATTGATTGATTGATTGATTGATTGATTGATTGATTGATTGATTGATTGATTGATTGATTGATTGATTGATTGATTGACTGATTGATTGATTGATTGATTGATTGATTGATTGATTGATTGATTGATTGATTGATTGATTGATTGATTGATTGATTGATTGATTGATTGATTGATTGATTGATTGATTGATTGATTGATTGATTGATTGATTGATTGATTGATTGATTGATTGATTGATTGATTGATTGATTGATTGATTGATTGATTGATTGATTGATTGATTGATTGATTGATTGATTGATTGATTGATTGATTGATTGATTGATTGATTGATTGATTGATTGCGTGGGGCAACCAGTAGAGGCTTGTGTGACAGGCTGACATTCATATGGACATACTCTTTTATTAATAATATCTGAGATGTCCAAAATCAACGATGCATAATCACTCATACTATTTCATTACCAACATAACGTTGTTGTTTTAGACATTTGACTGTTCTGCAGTCGGAGCGGACTACGTGTGTGAGAGCCAGCCTTCCCATGAATGTGACGGTGACTGTCCTGCCACGCCGAACTGTGTCGGTAAGATCAAGTCCTTCTCACACTCACTGGTGGAGTTTTCACTATGAGACGTATATCGGGATCAGCCAATACCGCACTCCGCTGTACTACATGTATACATGTTGTATGCATGCTGTATAGCAAGTGAGCATGGAATGCTATTGACTGAGCGTCGAAGGATCTTATAGTCGTCAGTCATGTCGGTCGACTGTACACTTATTTGCGCCATTGAAAGTTTTGGACAATCGTGTGAGATAATACAAACGGTGTTCATTTCGTGCAGGACATGTAAAAGGAATAAGGTATTCGCCTAAAGGCGCACACCTTATTCCTTGGACGAGAGCTGTATTTCCCAATACCGCGCTCAAATAAACACCGTTTGCATATCTTATATTATGAAACTATCACACCCAACAAACACCAGATGTTGATATAAGTTATCACTCTGGAGAAGGGGGAAGCATATCTAATTCAGGAGATCAGATCTATTTATAATATATTAAATAGAAACCCAAATCTAAGTATTATATATTTATCAAAAAGCTCAGATCTGAGTAGAATGAAACAGTTCAGATCTAAGTATCTAAGTCAAATAAAAGCTCAGATTTCACCCTTTAATTCCTCACGATGATTCAAAACATCATTTTGCATCTCTGAAGAATGACATCGTTTCCTACACCTATATCCGTTTAAGAAGGAAAGTTTTTATGGAACTGTTTAATATTTACAATATATATTTTTTCACTTACCACCCGATACAAGCCATCTTCATCCACTACAAGGCGAGAATTGCGAGCAATTCGCGGCTTGTAGTGGATGAAGATGACAATGGTAAATTCAGGCTTGAAGGGGTTAAGTATAAAATATCAAATAAAAGCTCAGATTAAAGTATAATTTATTAAATAAAGCTCAGGTCGAAGTATAATATATTAAATAAAGCTCAAGTCGAGTTATAATATATTAAATAAAGCTGAGGTCGAATTATAATATATTAAATATAGTTCAGGTCGAATTATAATATATTAGATAAAGCTCAGGTCGAAGCCTAATATATTAAATAAAGCCCAGGGCGAAGTATAATATATTAAATTAAGCTCAAGTCGAAGTACAATATATTAAATAAAGCTCAGGTCGAAGTGTAATATATTAAATGAAGCTCAGGTCGAATGTGTGTATAATATATTAAATGAAACTCAGGTCGAAGTGTAATATATTAAATAAAACTCAGGTCGAAGTATAATATATTAAATGAAGCTCAGGTCGAAGCAAAATATAATAAATTAAGCTCAGATCTAAGTAGAATATATCAAATAAAGCTCAAATCTAAGTATAATATATCAAATAAGAAGCTCAGATCTAAGTATAATATATCAAATAAAGAGCTCAAATCTACGTATAATATATCAAATAAAGAGCTCAAATCTAAGTATATTATATCAAATAAAAAGCTCAGATCTAAGTATAATATATCAAATAAAAAGCTCAGATCTAAGTATAATATATCAAATAAAAAGCTCAGATCTACGTATAATATATCAAATAAAAAGCTCAGATCTACGTATAATATATCAAATAAAAAGCTCAAATCCACGTATAATATATCAAATAAAAAGCTCAGATCTAAGTATAATATACATAAAAAGCTCAGATCTACGTATAATATATCAAATAAAAAGCTCAGATCTACGTATAATATATCAAATAAAAAGCTCAAATCTACGTATAATATATCAAATAAAAAGCTCAGATCTAAGTATAATATACCAAATAAAAAGCTCAAATCTAAGTATAATATATCAAATAAAAAGCTCAGATCTACGTATAATATACCAAATAAAAAGCTCAGATCTACGTATAATATATCAAATAAAAAACTCAGATCTGAGTATAATATATCAAATAAAAAGCTCAGATCTAAGTATAATATATCAAATGAAAAGCTCAGATCTAAGTATAATATACCAAATAAAAAGCTCAGATCTTAATATAATATACCAAATAAAAAGCTCAGATCTACGTATAATATATTGAATAAAAAGCTCAGATCTACGTATAAAATATCAAATAAAAAGCTCAGATCCACGTATAATATATTAAATAAAAAGCTCGGATCTACGTATAATAAATTGAATAAAAAGCTCAGATCTACGTATAATATACTAAATAAAAAGCTCAGATCTAAGTATAATATATCAAATAAAAAGCTCAGATCTCCATTATTGTGATGGATATTTTTATCCCTTTCAGATATGCTTCTATGTATACTTTTTTTCTATGAATCACGACTATAATCGTTCTATATCCGTTTTTTTTCAATGTTACGTCAACCTTATTTGGACTGAAATGAGGTTTTAGACATCAAGATTTCCAAAAGCTTTGTCTAAAATTAAACAAATATGAGTAATTTTCACCCACATGAAACTGTGGATGCGGGACACAAATTCAAGGGGTGAACATTTAGATAAGATTACTCAGCGGGAAAAAAGTTGATGGTTCTTAAATGGCATAGTGTCTTGAAAAAAGAATAAAACCTGTAACAACATGTATATGTTTTTATTTTCAGGTGTGCATGCCATCAAGAGAGCCCGAGTGGAGCTTGTGATGATACATGAAGGCATAGCTGATCTCCAGAGACAAACAGTAGCAGAGTAGGTTGATTATAGTACTCAAATACTATTATATAGGCATGTGAATAAAAAAATCATTGGTTTGTAAGTAAAAATACTAAAATAATTATTTGTTTAAATACTAACATAATTCTTTGTTTCAAAATATTGAACTAATTATTTGTTCAAGTAGGCTAGCCCACAATTCAGATGGTGATTTCAATTTATGAATAAAATTATACAATTTTTTAGCAATTTTATAAAGCATGACTTTGTGTGTTTTGTAGTGATATCGAAGCGCACATTTCTGAAGTGACGGGGATTGATGGCGAGTATATCATTGGAGTTTATGTGAGTATTAATCATCTATTTCTACATCCACAGTATATATTAAAACACGAATGTATCGTAATGTTTACCTAACATGAATCTTGATGTTTAAAAACACATTTCGATTCCAATAACAGTGATTTAATCGGCTGATAAAACTGATTAAAAACGATGTTATTAGTGTTCAGCGCTCAAGGATTAAAATAATACGAAACAATACAGTTCATCAAGATAAAGATGTTCTAAACATTCATTGGAGTTAGACCAACACGTGGGTAGGCCCTATTCTATAATGTAAAGCCAGATACGTTTTCTGAATTTTTTAACCCTTTAACCGCCGGTGCCGCAGATATTTGGGTTTTCATTTTTTATTAGCACCACTTTTTAAATATGTTAAAGATAAAAAGATTTTAAAAGAGTTGATCTCCATTTTGTCAAATCTGAATAATTTTCACTCACTTGAAGTTGTGGATCGCGTCAGCGAGACACAACTTCAAGTGGGTGAGAATTCAAATTGAATAATTTGGCGGTTAAAGGGTTAAACAAATTTAACACGCTATTATACCAACCACTCGTTTATCAGCTTATTTATAACACTCTACATTACATACACAGTTTGTCAAACAATTATTATCTCAATAAACAATTCAAAACATTAGTGTAATTTTATCTTCTTCAATACTACCGATTGATTATATATTATTTTGATCACTTTATACAATATATAGCAAATAGTGATAGATGTGATCATTAGGATTAGAGCTATATCTAGCATGAGGTATTGGTACCAGGGCATGTCCAGGGCGGAGGAGTGAAGATGACCACCTCCAAACTGAACCACATGCTCAACCCAATATACCGCACGAGCACGTGGCGACATGGGACGAGATCTAAATATACCAGATAACTTATCTATATTCTCCTGGTACGAAGTGGTCGTCAACATCTTCCTGATATTGAATGCGAGTGTCTCTGATGTGAGCTGTTTCACGTTGATTGTAGTTGCTACACCTTTACGTTCAGCTCTGATGGCATTGTATGGCTGGTCAGTATGTATAGGTATGGTGATCATAGGAACACCATGGTAAACAGCCTCAAACTGACTGTTAGCTCCTCCATGAGTGATAAACAAGTTGACCTTGGGGTGACCTAAAAGGTCATTCTGTGGAATCCACTTCATCAGTTTAACATATGCAGGGACAAATACTGGGAAAGTGAATTTATATCGCCAGATAAAGCAAGTGTCATTGATTTTGTTTAATGTCGCATTAATAGTAGTGTATATGTACTGAGGTAATAGATCTGAGGATCCAAATGAGATCACTATAGCCCCATTATTACATCTAGATAAGAAGCTGTGAAGGTCAGCGGGCAGATCAGCAGCTGGTTTCGCAGCTAAACCACTGATATGTATTTCATTTGGCATCAATGGTCGAGGGTAATCAATGACAAAATCAGTCCCAACAAAGTACAGCAGGCTTCTGGAGGTGAGATGGTTCAGGGATACCGCTGGCTTGTCAGGGGCATATTTAGTCACCAAACTGTCATCTAATACTGTCATACGGGGATGAATGGTCCAATCTAACAGATTCCACGTGTTCAGTATTCTCCCCCAGAGCGTCATCTGGTCGCTGTACGCTGTACCATATATGAAGGGGGCAAAGGAGGGAAGAGAGGGGTTCCTGAACAGCCAGGGTTCAAACATTATGTTCATACTAATATATGGAATGTCAAGTCCATACATGAGAATCAGATAACATCGTGAACGAGGAACTGTACCTACTATAGCTAGATCCAGCCTTAGATGTTGTAACTGTCTGAATAGGACCTGATCAGTAAGAACATTAGTGCAAACGGCCTGGAAATCAGGCTGATCATGTCTGTACCGTGTCATAAGTGTCATTGATGTCACTTCGTCAAAATAGTCGTCGTAATAATTAGTTTTTCTGTCGAGGAAGTCGCTGTCTTTTCTGAGGTAGTTAATCACGGTGATGTTAGTTTGTGAGATGGCGTGGATATCGGGGTAGACATGTGGTAGTATGATGTAGACGTCATGACCTTTCTCTGATAGACCACCTCCTATCGTCAGCATCTCAACAACATGACTTTTCCAAGGAAATGGAGCCAGTAATATGCGTGATCCGTGAACTGGACCTCCTGCACCGAGCACCATCAGGAGAACAGTTCTAGACATCATCAAAAGTACAACAATGGGTATCTGTGGCTTACAGCGCTTCATTCTGGTGATATCTGAAAACATTTAAAACATTAACCACTGAAAAGCTGAATTATTATGTTTGAACCATGGAGAACAAATATTTTTTTTTAATTTGAAATCATCGTACATGTCTCAGTTAGATCTTTCCGCTTTATTTAAATACATATGTTATGGGTCTATGACCATTATACATTTTTTAAGGAAGTTTATTATTATTTAACGATTGTCAATGACTGATGAGTTCACACACACATACATGAATCCCTCCCTCACAATCACTCACTCACTCACTCACTCACTCACTCACTCACTCACTCACTCACTCACTCACTCACTCACTCACTCACTCACTCACTCACTCACTCACTCACTCACTCACTCACTCACTCACTCACTCACTCACTCACTCACTCACTCACTCACTCACTCACTCACTCACTCACTCACTCACTCACTCACTCACTCACTCACTCACTCACTCACTCACTCACTCACTCAGTTTTCTGATGACAATTTACCTGATTGATGTGTATTAGTCTCGGTAAAGTCGATAATGTGCTCCCTTGCTGTGTATTTAAGGATGAAAACCTCATGCCTATATGCCACCCACGTCAGCTTTTATTAAGACATATACCTGCATGCTGTTGGTCAAAGTAGGTCAGAAAATATACGCCCGTTTGACGGCTGATCAAATTAAAGCGTTTTTTGTAAGCTCATGATCATGCAAATGATGTTGTCTTTATGCTAACTAGTAATGCTGGAGAACCTGTATTGGTGTGATGCAGTGCCACCATCTGCAATATTGACCGAGCATTATAATAAAAATAAAACTATCAGCTCGAAAATATACATGTAATCTCAACCCTTTGAGTTCTAAGCACGACTAAATTCGTTTTTAGTCTGTTTTATTAACAGGTCAATGTGGCCTCCACGATAGCGACCTACGGTTTTAGTGGAGGTCTCCTGATCATTGCTATGCTAATAATCAAAATATGTAAATGTTTTTATTTGATCAAATAAATGAATCTGAGTCTGAGTCTTAAAGCACTGAAATACCAGTGTTTTTTCAATTCATTATAAGTGTCTAAGTTAGCTCTTTCTGATTCATTTGAATACCTATATTATGAGCCTACAGCAATTTTAAATATATTTAGTTTTACGGTGTGGAGATCAACTTTAGTCGTTAGAATCTGACGTCTACAGACGTCAGATTATGACGTCTAAAGTCGATTCCCGCGCTGTAAGGGTTAAACAATAGTTATTTAGAACGAAATGAGTATTTAATCATCAAGATTTGCAAATACTTGGTCTCAAATTAAACAAACATGAGCAAATTTAAATATTATAACTCAACAAGAAAAAAGCTAAATGTTGTATTATTGTGAAATTAGGGCATTGTTCACCATCTATTTCCTCGCGTTTTTATGCACAATAAAATGCCTCAGCTCGTGATGGAAGAACCTTAAAAGGTTTTTATAAAACGTCATCACATGTTAAAATCGTTCTTATCTCGATGGCGTATGAAATGTTCTCTTCTTAAATTTATATAAATGTGACTTCTGAATGCCAACGTGTTATTATTATCAATATATAGGGCACTGTCGCATATTCACATACATGTGCAGCTATAAATGATCAGCAGGACGGGGAGGGCTCCAAAATTTGAAGATGGGCGGGGTCCGATTAAAAAAAATAATAATTTAGGTTTCAGTCAGTCATTTTTTGGTCTTCTCAGCTAAAATATGAGGGCTCTAAATTTGCTAGGGTAATGCCTCAACTTGAGGCACTACCCTAGCAAATTTAGAGTGTCAAATACCGATATTTTGGCAAATTTGATAGGATTTTGAGGCATTTTAGTTTTCAGAAAGAGGGACCCCACTCACCCCCCCCCCTCTCTGGAGCTGTCACGGAGTAGTAAGGTGTGAATAGATATTTATGCCTTATGTGGTGAATGTCACTATTGTAAAAGCTAAAATGTGATAATAATAGTAGCTAGACAGTCAGTTAGAGATTGAAAACCGCTACCGAAAATAATGCATTGTTCCTTGGCCCGAGACACGCATCTGGTTAAAGTTTGAGGCAAATACGTTCATTACTTTTTAAGTAATCCTCCTTACGGACAGACAGAAGGACAAACAAACAAGCAAACAAACACGACCAGAAACATAACCATCCTGGCGGACACTAATAACCTGTGTTAGATTGGGTAATGTATTAATATGAAGCCCTTCTTCTACAATTTGGACCGTACTAGTTTCAGGATCAAATGACCCTGACAAATTAAATGAAATGAATCGGATTTTAGGCTACCTTTGTGCATATATAGGCTAAACTGGGCCAGGAGAACCTCCTAAGGATTGTGAGATGAATGAGATGACACTGCCCTCCAGGTACAGGATTCGAAATTCGAGCCCTGTCGGTCTGAGGCCGAGCACGCTACCACGTCTCAGTCACGCAGGCTCCCTACAATATTGAATCTTTACGAGTGAGCGGGGGGAAATCATTTTGTTTCTTTGACACTTGAAGGCCAGAGTGGGGTTCGAGTCCGCGGTCTCCGACTTTCCAAGCAGGCAGTTTTAACCACTGCACCAGGGCCCCCGCCTGCAAATGACTCTGACAGGGCTCAACATTCTAAGCCGGGCCTCATATTAACCATTACCCTCTAAATACACTCTAGGATAGCTCATTAGTGGTGGTAAACTACTATTTCCTTGGCACACACGTACAGTAACTGTACAAATACGTGGGATAACGACAACCGCAAAAATTTGATTAACGCCGCATTTACCCTTTCACCGCCAAATTATTCAATTGGAATTTTCACCCACTTGAAGTTGTGTCTCGCTGACGCGATCCACAACTTCAAGTGAGTGAAAATTATTCAGATTTGACAAAATGGAGGTCAACTGTTTTCAAATATTGCTGATTGATGTCACATTTTGTCTTTAACATGTTCAAAAGGTGGTACTTAATGTGCTAATAAAAAATGAAAAATAGAATAGATGCGGCACCGGCGGTTAAAGGGTTAATAAATATATATAAAAAAATGGCCAATATGTCAAAGCTGACATTTAAAAGGTCAATAAGGCTATATGGCTCATTTTTAATAGTGTTATAACCTTCATAACCGGGGGAAATGTTTGCCAATATCAGTAAAACCGTTCATGACGTGATGCGGGTCAATTAACTCTAATAAATTAACCCTTTCAAACCTGAATTTACCTTTGAAATCGTCATCCACTATAAAACGAGAATCGCTGCAGAAATCACATTGCGTCAGCACTGATTGGCAGCCATCGCAATGCTTTGTTTTAATTAGACAGTCGGATTCCCCTGGTCTTTGTCAGTTCTAAGTTCTCAATAATGTCGAGATCCGTCTTGATGTGGGTGATAAATTAGAAAAAAACCTCAGGCCTATATCGTCCCTTTGGATATGAAAGGGTGTACCTGCCACTTTGTAAAGTGACTCATACACCCTTTCATATCCAAGGGGACGATATATTTAAAAAGTGTCCATAAATATGTTCGTTCTATAATCCTCAGGTTTTGGAAATAAGGCAAATTTTCAGGAATTCAGATGCTGATTTTAGTCATCATGAGAGTTGAAAGCCTGGGTTAATGGAACATTTTGATCTGGGGATCGTGAAATAGGAAAAGTTAAGAACCAGTCTTATCTTTTCATAAATGTAAATGAGAGAATCAGATAAGATAATTAAGAGAAAAAAAAACAATTAATGGGATAGGACCCCGGCCGTAAGTTAAAGTTATGTTCTAATAGAGGGTAGTTACATTTCAACAGTTTAGTCATGTCAAAAGGCAGAATATCTTGGGTTTGCTGGGTAGCATTTACCAGAATTGGGCCAACATTGGGTCAGTGCACGTAGCGTAGCTTGATGCCATCATTAGCAAATTCATAAGCGCCCTTATATTATGAGAAAAGTCCACAAAAAATACAATAATTATATCTATCAACATTTGTTTCAGCTATGCGTGTTAGTATAAGTAGTGTGGCTAAATAGTTTAAGTTTTAGGTGAATTTTATTCATCAACAACCTATTAATTACCGTTTACTTTGATTAGTATGATCAGGTTTTCCTAACTCATTAAATCTTGTTTTACTAGATTCAATGCCACATTTTCCTTAGATATTTACAACCGAACCTGCTAATAATGCAATTTCAAGCTTTAATAAAGCGTATTGCTTATTATTTGAAGTAATAATTGTACGGTTTATTTGATCAATGTTACCCCGTAAAACGCTAATAGTCGTTTTTAATAGGCTATTAGCGGTATTAACGGTATTAGTCTTATTAGCCGTTTAAATCGTAGTTATTGTGAACGAAATGAGCGTTTAAACATCAAGATTTGCACATGTTGAGTCTCAAATTAAACGAATGAGTACTTTTCACTCACTTGAAGTTGTGTGTCACGGTAGTGAGACACAACTTCAAGTGGGTGAAAATTTAAACTATTTAGTTTAGCGCTTACGGGTTAAAATGTGTAATTTGGTTGATACCTACTTAGTAACATGATAACACAATGTTGGATTAATGTTGGTCCACCGTCTAAGACGCTGGACCAACATTGATCCAACATTGGGTCAATGTCTGGTGTTTGTTGTATAATTATGTGTATTTTTTGTGTCGTCAGGTGGAGCCAGTGACACGTACCAGTACAAGACTAGTTTTCCATGTGGTTGCCCAGGGTGACGAGAATATGGAGACTGTCCTGGTCACTCTGAAGGACGCCGTGACCTCATCGTCCTTGACCGTGACCTCTCAGGTGAGGGTCTCACTATATTTATACAAGAGAATAGTCATTGAATGTGATATCATATGGCCGCCGGTAAACAACTGAAATACTTTAGTTAAAATTTAGCTAAATGTAAACAATACATAATATACCACTGCCGTTATCCAACCTCCTATGTCCACGCGTAGAAGATCTAAAGGGACTCCATATGCTGACATGCCAATTGGTTTTTTAAATATTGTTTGATCTAGTTATATAGCCTACTGCACTTGAATAAAAATGTAAAAAGATTATCAAAAATTCAAAAGCACTGAAAAAGACTAAATTGGTTTTATTTTCGAGGTCATATATATAATATATAATATTATAATATATAATAATATGTAATATTTTTATAAATTTTTAAATATTATATTTTTTAAAAATTGGCAATGACTTGAGTTCCAGGCAGATGAGAGCAGTATTGTCACGTCGTACATCACAAATTATCCAGCAATCGGAGAAGAATATCCCTCTGATAAACCTTTTATAATTCCCTTTATAACCCCTTTATATTTATCTTGTTTGTTTCCAGGATCCAGAGATTTGAGACCTCTAATAAACCCTTTATATTTCCCTTTGATCAGTACCCGCCCAGTGAAATCAATTTTTGCCCACTTGAAGTTGTGGGTCGCGGTAGCGAGACACAACTTCACGTGGGTGAAAATTACTATGTCGATTATTTGCTTGTTTTCAGGATTTTCAGTTCTACGCCGAAGAGAGTAATATTGTCACTTTGTACACTACAGATTCTGAGATCTGAGAGGAGCAGCCCTCTAACAAACCCTTTATATATTTCCCTTTGATCAGTACCCTCGTTGTCAAAGCGAATATTATTTATATATATTGTTTGTTTTCAGGATGTTCAGTTCCAGGCCGATGAGAGCAGCATCTCCACGTCTTACAGCACAGATCCAGAGATTTGGGAGGACCAGCCTGCTGATGATGAGATGAAGGAACCGGTGATGGACACGCAGACTCTGATCATGATTGGTGCCGCTGTGGCCGCAGCCATCCTCATAGTGGGTGTGGTATTCATGGTGCGCGCTGTAAGTATTTCAATCCTCGTCTCACTAGTATTTACACTTTTTAGCCCGCCTTTTAATTTTAATTAAAAAAGGTGGGCTATTGCAATTGAGGTTCGGCATCGTCGGCGTCAGCGTTGGCGTCGGCGTTACCATTTTGCTGTGGGCATGATAACTTGAAAAGTTTTTCATGTATGCTTCCTTAATTTGTTATGCATATTACTAATTACCAATGCTCGGACAAGTTCGATAACGACTGAAAAAAAATTAAATGGCCGATTTATTGCGTTTTTTCGCACTTTACGTCAATAATTTTACCTTAACCCTTTAACCGCCGGTGTCGCATATATTCGGGTTTGCATTTTTTATTAGCACATTAAGTACCACATTTTAAACATGTGAAAAAGATAAAATGTGACATCAATCAGCAATATTTGTTTGTCAAATCTAAATAATTTTCACTCACTTGAAGTTGTGGATCGCGTCAGCGAGACACAACTTCAAGTGGGTGAAAAGTCAGATTGAATAATTTGGCGGTTAAAGGGTTAATGCCATTAAGGTAAAATTATTAAGTTAATGGGCGCGATAAAAAGAAAATGTATCCTTCCCCAATTTGCTACCCATGTTACTAATCACCACTTCTCAGACAAGTTCAATAATGGCTGAAAACAATTTGAAAATAGCCGATTTGTTGGGATTTTTTGCATTTTACGTCAATAATTTAACCTTGTGGGTGCAATAACTTAATTTCATTAATGACGACGGACTATTGTCGAGTGCACTCTTGTTACCCTTAAAGCACTGAACTATTTTTATATAAACCAGAAGAGCGAAGGGTTTTTTTCAATTTTAAGTTAGCTCTTTCAACTTCCTTGAAACTTATGTTACGGGTCTACGGCCATTATATATTTTTAGGTGCGGGGATCAACTTTATACGTCAGAATTTTTAATATTTTCGAAAATTTCTGATGAATCTATACCCCCTGTGACAGGCATGATTTCATTATGTTGGCTATATAGCATGTAGTTTTGGAATTTACAGCCGTCCCATATATTAGACGCTATGTACGAGTGGGTACGTACACATTTTTCTAGGTGTTAAGGCATGTCACATCGTATTTGGTGACCCTCCCAGAGTGCATTTGGTCGATAACAGTAACAATATTACCACAGCAGCTGTTGGAAGCACTAGATCAGCTTATTAGAGCACATCAGCAGCTGTTGGGAGCACCACAGCCGCATATGAGAGCACCGCAGCAACTGTTGAGAGCACCGCAGCAGCTGTTGGGAGCACCACAGCAGCTTATGGGAGCACATTAACAGCAACAGCTAATTAATGATCAATGATAAATTTGAATGGGTGTATCTGCAACATTTAAAACCCTTTGACCCATCAATACATAAATCAACAATTTTTAAAATTTTCTAAAATGTATGATGAATTTATTATGGTGCATCTGATCACATGCATGCTTACAACACTTTGGATATCTCCAGTGTTGGAATTTACAGCCGTCCATATATGGGACGCTATGCACCAGTGGGTACGTGGATATTTTACTATGTTTTAAGGCATTATACCTCGTATATGAAGAGTTATATATGAGAAACAGAGTGCATTTTGCAATAACATTAACAATGTTACCACAGCAGCTGTTGGGAGCACCGCAGCAGCTCTTGGGAGCACCGCAGCAGCTTATGGGAGCACTGCAGCAGCTGCTGTGAGCACTGCAGTAGCTGCTGTGAGCATCGCAGCAGCTGTTGGCAGAACTACATCAGCTTATTAGAGCACTGCAACAGCTGTTGGGAGCACCACAGTGCTCAGCTTATTGGAGCACTGCACCAGCTGTTGGGAGCACCACAGCAGCTGTTTGGGAGCACCACAGCTATGATCCCACAGCTAGGATCCCTGCAGCAGATCATGGGAGCACCGAAGCAGCTCCAGGGAGCACCGCAGCAGCTGCTGGGAGCATCGCACCAGCTGTTGGGAGCACTACAGTAGCTTATTAGAGCACCACAGGAGCTGTTGAAACACCGCAGCAGATGATGAGAGCACTGCAGCAGCTGTTCAGAGCACCACAGCAGCTCTTTGAGAGCACCGCAATTAGGAGCACTGCAGCAGCTTATATGAGCATTGTAGCAGCAGCTCCTGGGAGCACTGCAGCAGCTTATTGAAGCACCACAGCAGCTGCTGGAAGCACGCGTCAGCAGCGGCTGTGAACACCGCAGCAGCTTATGGGAGCACCACAGCAGCTGATGAGAGCACCACAGCAGCTGTTGGGAGCACCACAGCAGCTTATGGGAGCATATCAGCAGCTGATCAGAGCACCACAGCAGTTGCTGGGACCACCGCAGTAGCTGCTGGTTCTCTTATTGAAATTCGTATTTTTCTAGATGAATATCTAGCCCAGGGGTACAGTATCCTTGGATAGTCTCATTAATATAACCCGTAGATCATAAAATATATTGTTTACCCACTGTGTATGGCAGGGCATGTTGTCAAAATACCTTCATATCAAAATAGTAACATAATGATGCTCTGCTATACATGACAAACCTGGACGATCTGTCTTACACTTCGAAACAATATTCTTGGGATATCCCTACATCTTCTAAAAATAAACCATGGAAGTCCGCACAATAATGTGGAAATCTGGTGAAAATGAAGAAGTGTTCCACATGTGGAATTGTATGCATTAATTGGTTAAAACCTCACGATGCATCAAAGCATCATATTTCATCCCTGAAGAATTAATCGATTTCCCAAAACCTAGGGGTTTTAGAACGAACATTTTTTTGGAACTATTTAAATTTTTAAATTGCCCACCCGCTTCAGGCTTGAAAGGAATAATTTGAACGCCTTTCAATTTCCACTGGACTTTGTCTCAAATTATCACATGATTTATTTGATAACCGTTTAAACGGCCGGTGTTTTTAGGCTTATATCAATAAATTAACGGAACATATGACATTCTAGGCTTTAGAGAGATATATGTGATAACTCCCTTTGCTTTTTTAAACAGTACAAGAGAAACAACAACAAAAAGCCAAGTGGGACCAACTATACACAGGTAATAACATTGCCATTTTTACGTTTTTTAAGCATCCCCAAATATATAGGCCTACACCACATTTTGAATAAAAATCATTGAAACAATGGCATAACCCATCACAATAGTTATTTTCTAAACATGTTGTTATCACTTTATTTATTATTTTAATATCACTGAATGCTCTATGCACCCTCTAAGCTGCTCTGCTAATTATTGTATGTGTAACGCAGTGCTGTTTTACCTCCCCCCCCCTCTAGCACACTCTCTGATTGGTCGATATTGATCGATGTTATCACTGGGTCCTCATAGTGTTGTGATGTGTACGTTCATACCATGCACGCACACATGTACCCTCCATTCTGTGAAACTCAATGACCTCGACCTCCTTTGTTTTCACCGAGCTGGCTAATACAATGAAGTATGTGAGAGGTTTCTTATACAACCTTGTTTTCACCGAGTGACGTCACTGTGTTTCACAGAAAAAAGTATGAGGGAGGGGGTGTTATATAACCTTGTTTTCACCGAATAGCGGCGATGGATAATACTAAGATATTATATAATACCTTAGTTTCCGATCAGAACAATACAATTACCCAGCAAACACGAGACATTCACCCAAGGTTGGTTCAATGTTGGACCAGCGTCGTAGACGGTGTGCCAACATTGAACCAGCCTTGGGTGAATGTCTAGCGTTTTCTGGGGAGGGCATAAAATTGAACAGACCATCTTCGCTAATTAGTGGTAGTGCATCAGCCAGTATCTCATGATTTAACATGCTGAAATCTAGCAAGGCAATTTGTCTTGAAGTCTTTGTTTAAAGATAACCAGACAAAGGCAGCTCGTTGATGCGAAATATCAACTGTAAAGTGTAATTTATATATGTGTCTAAGCTTTGCAAAGTGGTGTTTAAAACATTCTGTTTGGTGGATGTTTACCAATGTTAAACTTGAGAAACAGTGAGTACAAGCTAACTATGCTGAGAAGTGCTTAACGATTTCACGGAATATTATCCAACCAACCGGAAAAAATGATGATAATAATAATAATATTTGGACTATTTGTGGATTCTTCTAAGTTATCACCATTCTCTTACATTTGTTATCATTTAACGTTAATGGAACAGGCCAATTTCAGAAATATACACTTGGTAAATAACCTACCATGTATAGTAAAAAAAAGAGACAACATTTGCAAATCTTGTCAACTGCATAAATACTGTAATGTTCTCAAAACAAATTTGATTCCGATGCAGAGCTGAAGGACAAAGTAGAGATGCAGGGTTCAAATGATATTTAAAATAATATATTTTCAGGCTTCGCAATCAGAGAAAGGAGAAATGGGCGGCGAAAATATATACAACAAAAAGAGTAAAGCCTGAACATCTTCCTCATTGGCTCAGAAACGTCACATGACATGTCACACCCCAAGGTTCTGTATTATGACGTCACAGAGAGTGTGTGCACAGCTCAGTTTCACATCGGCTGTGTTTATTTCAAATGACATTGTGAAAAAATCTCAAAGAATGTGAACAGGTGTTTTTTCTATCCCAAATGAAAATTTATATCCATACTATTCTATATTTACTGTCATTGCTGAATGATGCAGTTGTGGAAACATGCATGAAACTGCACAAAATAAATCATGTAAAACATAAATCTATGTTTGCAGGAATCGATGTATACCTTTATCGTTTTTTTTATGTTTGTAAAAAATACATTGTTTATTTAAAATAGATCAAGAAGATAAATAAGTGTACTTCTATAGAATTTCTCCTCGAAAAACCGATATAAATAATTCACAACTAAATATAGTTGTAATTGTTTGTTTTTTTATAAAAAATACATTGTTTATGTAAAATAGATCAAGAAGATAAATAAGTGTACTTCTAAAGAATTTCTCCTCGAAGAACCGATATATATATTTCTATATAAGTTATAGTTATAACACTGATACATATCAGTGAAAATGTTAGATTAATCAAACGCTTTTGTGATATTGTAATAATGTTCTTAGTGAATCGTTCCCTTGGTCTCCAGGGGTGAAGCATACTAGCAGCGCAGATATAACCCTTTGGTTCCAAAAGTAAACATATTGTTTTTGAACCATTGTACACTGATGTGCTTGCATAAATAGACATGGAATTATCTGGATTAAATCAAATTATCATCTGAATTTGTAAAACCTTATCTACTACATGATTGGTCATGTGAAAAAATAGAAAATGTAATTTTTTGTGGTGCGGTTTGAAGAAGTACTGGACTTTTCTGAGAAAAAATGTGTTTGTCTAACGGCTAAAATCTCCATTTTAACTGAGTCTGCTCAGAGCCTGGCATGAGGCCACCCATAAATATTTTTTAATATATTTGTAATCAGAAAGCGCTGACGTTTGGTTAAAAATTTGCTTGAAATCTTAATTATACTGGTCCAGTAGGTCAAGGGTTAACCCTTATACTGCTAGAAACGTATATATACGGTTCCAAGCAAATTTCATACTAAATAAAGTGACACTGAAATCCACAACACAATGTATATAGTTTGTGATTGATGCTCAGTTGATCAAATAATTGAATTTCGCAGATGACCATTTTTTACAAATACACACATTTTTCGTCATTTGAAGCTGGAAATTGCGTTAGCAATTCCAGCCTTAAATGAATGAAAAATCAGCAGCATAAGGGTTAATATGTATTTTTTGTCCGCAGTTAAAGGGACAGTAAAGGGACAGTACCAGGCCTCGTATTTTTGACATGGTTGTCCAAAATTAGAAATCATGAATTTCGTCTCTATATCTAGCCTAACTGGTGAATGCGCAGCACAAAAATTGAAAAACTTTTGCAGTTCTAGTCTATGGACATGTTTACATCATATGGTCATATTAAGAAACCAGTATAAAATCACCGATTTTTTTAATGATTTTAGCCTGGGCCAGTCCCTTTAACCTGTGTGCTCGCGCAACATAGTTTCGATGGTAGGCTAACTATTATTTTCTGTTTTTACCATTGGTATTGTTTTACCCGGCACTACCAGAGTTAAAGACAGTCGAGCGCCCCATGCAACCCATGGCTACGCTTAAATAATACAATAGTCTTTAAAGCTTCACGTTAAATCACGCTCATGTCCTGCCACTCTGTATTATTATTAATTTGTCTTTGTTATATAGTGCCTTGTGAGTAAAGGATCGTATCTGCCACTTTGTATTGTGGCAGATAACACCTTTAATACTAATGGCCTATAAAACGTGATGGTTGATATATTGATTTTGACATATAATGAAGGTTATGTAAATTTATTTCATTGTTTACTGTACTATAATGTTTTGATTATCAATTTTTGCATACCTGATTTTTGCAGTTTTATTTTATAAAAATAAATGATAAAACTCATGTTGTGTTTGAATTTTAGCCTGGTGAAGTATTGATTGCGACAAATTTGCATCATAAAAATCTCTAAAATAAATAACATAATTATAGGCCTACCAAAGATCGTAAAGCGTGTGTGATATAAAATAGATATGAGACCCATAAATGTGTTTGTTAGTCGGAGGAATGTTGTGAGCTTACATTCACAAAGGGCGCCACAGAAATGCTAATTTCTATACCAAGAGATATGATTTTAGTTGGGAAAGGATCCATCACAAGCACCTTGTCAATAGAAATATGTTAAATTCATACTTAATATGGCGAATAGGTTTAGCGGTAGGGCTTGGTTCAATTATGATGAAAAAGTCCTCCGGTTAATAACACTACATCTATTGTCTTGGGAGCAGGTGTACTGGCATTTGTATTTTCTTTGGTGGATTTCATTTATATCAAGAAGCCGCACAATTGTTAAAGTAAAAAATCCTTTCGAGGTTTTCAAATGTAGAAAGAACGCCCCCTGCCCGCGTGACCGATGTAAATTTCGCCATGCATGCTCACACTGCAGAAAACTGCGACCGAGAAATAGGCTAAATTGTTTCAAAACCAACAACCAGTCGATAAAGACAGCGTGCCAAAACCCCTAGCTAGTTGGCTAACCGTATCAGTTTCATTATGACTAGGGTAAGACGATCGGGGACCTGATCACGGGTTTGTCGGAAGGTTTTACTATCCATTATGAAGGTCCAGATTTATCGTCTGAGGAGGTCCGTGAAGTTAGTTACTTGTTCCTTATTCCCGCTTCCTTATTCAAATTTATTTTACTAAAAGTCGTGGATCATCAAAATTAGGATACAGGTGCCAGGATCACGGGTTTGTCGGGAGGTTTTACTATCCATTATAGGCGGGGGGCCAGAATGGCCCACCATGCACCCCCTCAGGATCCACCGAAACTATTTTATTTGGCATCTTAGGCATATAGTCAAAGGATTTAGGGATGTTCCCAGAAAAAAAAGTGGCACCAACACAGTTTTCTAAGCACATTTAAAATAACGCCACTTTTTCAAATATTTTTCTCTGTAAACTGGATTTTAGCGTGTATCTCACTCTATCACAATGTTGGGACACTTAAATGAAATACTGGTGGATTTAGACTATTTTGTGCATTAGGCCATATATCCATGTAGATAAAATAGTAAAAGTTAATATAATTTTACTATATTATCCTACCTTGGGGAGCTATTTTGGATTGTGTTAATATGTCAAATGGCATTTTTTTAATTTTTTTAAAATTTCATATTTTTCGCAAATAGTTTTTGACAAGATATTATTTTATGAACGAAAGTCTTTACAAGCGGTATCATTCGGTTCAGAGACATCCCTCAGTCCAATTAAGGTTATTAATGTTTGATTTTTCGAGTAATAATCATGATATGGTCAATTTCAAAATGGCTGCCATAAAAACAATGAATTGTCCTGAAATACATCATTCAATATGGTTTGCATTGTAATTATATCACAAACACGGTTTTGGCGATTAATCTTACATTTTAATTTTCTATCAAGTATTTTCAAGTAATATAATATAATATTTACGATGGAATCCAAGATGGCCGCCACAAATTTGACAAGAAAAAATCAAAATTTCGCAATTTTTTGCAAATATTTTATGAGCTCAGGTCTATTCTGTAGAAAAACCTTCATTAGCAGTATCAATTGGTTCAGGGACCAACATTGAGTCAAAATCAATGGAGTAATGCTTGATTTGTGGAGTAATTAATCACTATGTCCGATTTGAAAATGGTCGCAGTGTAATCGTAATCGTAATTTTTACTGAAAATGCATTACGCCTATTGACATGTATACGTTTTAACGAGTTGCCTTATAGTCATCTTTTTTGTTGTCTAATCTAACATTTTAATGTTCAATGAAACCAATAAAAGCTAAAAAATAATATTTCAAAGGGAATTCAAGATGGCCGCTGCAAAATTTAACTTTTGTCAATAGTTTATGACAACACGTACAGTTTTGTACTTTTATGAGCGGTATAATTTGGTTCGGAGATATCCCGTATTTATCAAGATCAAGTTATAATACTAATGATTGATTTTTCTTAAATGGCCGCAGTGAAATCAATTAATAATCCTGAAATGCATAATTAAAAATGATTTGCATGATAGTCATGTCGAAAAATGCAGTTTAGGTGTCTGATCTTAAAATTTAATGTTCAATGAAATTCATTGGGAATATTTCAAGTCATTTTACGACGGATTCCAAGATGGTGGACGCAAAATTAAACGTACCTGAAACACTGTAGTCACTAATTTGCAATATAGTAATTTGCTATGAAATGTTTCATGGGTTAGAATTGATCCATTAATTTTTTCCATATCCTGAAATTATAGAGCCATATGTTGAATTACTCTGTGACATACTCTAGTCAGACCTGACATTATAGTGTCCCATTCCACCATTGTAGGTCATTGTTACAATCAACCATTACACTGATTTTTTCTACAAAATCGTATGTCAAAAGTACAGTACCATATAATGACATCATGTATAGTGGCATTATAGCGCTGTAATATGCTTACATTTTGATGATTTCATGCCTTAGCAATCTATTGTAATATTATGGACCTTAGACCGAGCGCTGTCGTTCGATACCGACCCAAAGACAGAAACCCGGTCTATATGGACCTATAAAACTGTGTCTCAAAAGCATCTTGATACCATAGTATTTTATAATGGCATAAGGTATCATCCCGACATAGTAACATTATAATTGTCATGTCATATCATATCGATACAGTCTATATATCTGTGAGGTTTATCCATGCATTATTTCAAAGGCAAGATACATTTGACATCTCAGAACATTTATATGCTCACACCTTCATTGGTGTAAGCATATAAATATTCTGAGATGTCCGATTAGCTTTGTTGATACGATGGCAAGATGCCCTGATTGACCAGATGCTATTTAATTATGTGACAATGACGAAATATGGTATTCAATGTCATGCTATAATAATATAATTTCAGAATAATCATGGCCCTAAATGTCTGGATATAACAATATAATTAATCTGTCAATATATGATATTATATTTATATCAGCATATACGTTCCACTTTGATGTCTGGATGAGATTTCAGTGTCTGGAGATGGCATTACAATGGCATGGCATTCCTTTATAATAGTTAAACATGAAGAGATGTATGGCATATTGTGGGGCTATATGTTATATATTATAGTGAGAAATTACCACGTGGTAATGTAATGATTAGCAATTATATTGGAGATATATCTGGATATGAATGATATTGGTATGACATAGCTGTCGCATGATTTGATATTACAAAGATATCGACATATGCCAATATTATGGTAGACATATAAATAATAGTTTAATGACGTGATATGGCAAATTATAATATAAAATGGCGTTAGAGTATGATGACATGTCATAATATTTACACCATATTATGATGAGATTTTAATGCTGATTGAGGATACTTTAATGTTAGAATATGTTTTTATTGTAGGGATGTGATATTAGTATTTGAGAATTGATTGGAGTGTGTTTCTTATATTATATAATAATTATATCTATTATACAGTGTTATGATTGCGCATTTAAAACAATATGTCTCTGCGATTGAAAAAAAGTCAAAATTGAAAGCCAACGCTGTTGATTTAGGCATTCTTTGATCATTTTCAGTGACATTTTGAAATGCAAATTACTGTTCCATGCAGTGCAGTTTATCATAAAAAAATTCTAAAACAAACAACACCTGTGTTATTTAGGAATGAGTTTTATTCAAATACATATTTTAATAATATCTTACCGTTTAAAAGGTGGCATTATACATGTGGCTTTCTATTAAAAAATCAGAAACAAACATAAACCTGTTCGTTGTGTATTAATGACATTGCACGTGTGTAATACACCTATCTAAACACATATTTATAAGGAAAGGCCAATAATCATGATAATAGACCATTTAACCTGTCACAACATTTAAATGGTACATATAATGATAGTTTTGTAAGCAAAAGCAAACTTCAAATCTGGGTCGCTGTTTAAAACCTGTCATGTGAATTGTTACATGAAATTAACCTTTCAAAATCAATTCACCGATAATAATCTGGTTAGGGTGTATTAATGATAAGAAAATTAAAAACAATACAATCATTACAATCATTACAATCCAGCTTTAGTTTACTTGAAATTTAGCAGTTATTTGTGAAGTGCAAATAAACAGTAGTGTCTCATCGTATTGTTAATATCTGGTCATAAAAGTAGCATTTTTTATGATTAGTCGCGGTTAGTTTAAATGTGTTTAAAACATACTGCATGTCACTTTTTTTGGAACATGTCCAAATCTTCTCTTTGTACCCCACAGATCAGACAAAATAGGTATTGGTAAATCCTGAATGTGTGCATGGTGGAGGGGGGCTATGCTGTCCCCCAGACTAGTGGCTGGAAAATGGTGAACCAATCTGGTAAAAAACTGAAAAGATTCTCCTTAGGAGTCTTTTAGGATTATAGATAGTGATAGTAGCATGTGTAGTGATGGAGATGGTAATAACGGTGGTGTCGAGGATTGTGACAGTGGTGAAAGTTTTTCAGATGAATTTATAGCATTTCCTGTTGTCACTGCTTCATTAATGGTCATTTATGAATACTGACAAACTTGAGATAATTAAATTGCATTTACCTTTAATTACAGTTTACGTTTACTTGACAAATCTTCGGTATTGTATTGTTTTTTATTAGGAAGACTTTACTTGATGTCGACCAGAAATGAGCTTTATTCAAATGAATGTTTTATTGGTATCCCAGCAATTGAAGGGTGCCATTATAGCTTTAGTTTTCTGTTAGCAATATAAACAAAGATCCGCTTTTATGTTGTTTAATAATGGTATTGTAAGTAATACAAATGTATTTAATACATGTTTGTAAGAGAACAGCCAGTAACGCACCTTATTTAAATCAATCCACATAAAATACCCTAGTATATAAATGGTGCATATGATTATTAATTTGAAACGTAAATGCAAACGCAACAGCCCTAAATAGTTATAACCTATCACACAAAGTTTAAATGAATAAAAACGTTTATGACAGGAAGAGAAACATTTTCCAATTATTTCATCAATAATAGTCTTGTGGGAATGACCTTAGATGGGTGGGCGCCAGGCACCTGTATCTTAATTTTGATGATCCACGACTTCTAGTTTTAATTTCTGGCTACCCTCGATTTTTGACCTCATTTTTCTGTATGACCTTGGGGTCTCAGGGTCCAGGTCACGGTGTGAATGACCTTAGATGGATGGGCGCCAGGCACCTGTATCTTAATTTTGATGATCCACGACTTTTAGTTTTAATTTCTGGCTACCCTCGATTTTTGACCTCATTTTTCTTTATGACCTTGGGATCTCAGGTTCAAGGTCACGGTGGGAATGACCTTAGATGGGTGGGCGCAAGGCACCTGTATCTTAATTTTGATGATCCACGACTTTTAGTTTTAATTTCTGGCTACCCTCGATTTTTGACCTCATTTTTCTGTATGACATAGGGATGTCAGGGTCAAGGTCACTGTGGGAATGACCTTAGATGGGTGGGCGCCAGGCACCTGTATCTTAATTTTGATGATCTACGACTTTTAGTTTTAATTTCTGGCTACCCTCGATTTTTGACCCAATTTTTCTATATGACCTCGGGATCTCAGGGTCGAAGTCACGGTGGGAATGACCTTGGAAGGGTGAGCGCCAGGCACCTGTATCTCAATTTTGATTTTCCACGACTTTTAGTTTTAATTTCTGGCTACCCTCTATTTTTTACCTCATTTTTCTGTATGACCTTGAGATATCAGGGTCAAGGTCACGGTGGGAATGACCTTGGATGGGTGGTCGCCAGGCACCTGTACCTTAATTTTGGTGATTCACGACTTTTAGTTTTAATTTCTTGCTACCCTCTATTTTTTACCTCATTTTTCTGTATGACCTTGAGATCTCAGGGTCAAGGTCACGGTGGGAATGACCTTAGATGGGTGGGCGCCAGGCACCTGTATCTTAATGTTGATGATCCACGACTTTTAGTTTTAATTTCTGGCTATCCTCTATTTTTTACCTCATTTTCCTGTATGACCTTGGGATCTCAGGGTCAAGGTCACGGTGGGAATGACCTTAGATGGGTGGGCGCAAGGCACCTGTATCTTAATTTTGCTGATCCACGACTTTTAGTTTTAATTTCTGGCTACCCTCGATTTTTGACCTTATTTTTCTGTATGACCTTGAGATCTCAGGGTCAAGGTCACGGTGGGAATAACCTTGGATGGGTGGGCACCAGGCATCTGTACCTTAATTTTGATGATCCACGACTTTGAGTTTTAATTTCTGGCTACTCTCGATTTTTTACCTCATTTTTCTGTATGACTTTGGGATCCCAGGGTCAAGGTCACGGTGGGAATGACCTTAGATGGGTGGGCGCCAGGCACCTGTATCTTATTTTTGATGATCCACGACTTTTAATTAATTTTTTTTGAATAAGGAAACGGGAATAAGGAATAAGCAACTAACTTCACGGACCTCGTCTAAGGCTCAAAATCATTCATCAGCATTTTCAAATTTTGAAATAATAAAAAAAAAAATAGAATAGGAAATTTCAAAAGGGCGTATTGTTGGTCCTTTTAAATCACTGTTTATCGTCAGTAAAAAAGAACCCAACTGTTTTAGAATGACTCATGACCGTCCTATCCAAAAGATAATTGGATAAATCGTTTAGAATTATACCAATTCGTCCTAACGATTATCATCTGCTTGTTTTCAAATTCGATAAAATATATTACTGCGATAAATGCAGCTCAGCATGTCGAGCATTCGATACATTTAGTGGAGCCCTACCACGCTAAAAATGAGCTATCCAGGTGCCAATATGGAACGTGTAATTTGGCTACCGATGCCACAATTCCCATCTCAAGACGAATAAAATGATAAGATAGAAGTAAATTGTACTAACTTTGAAACAAGTGTTTGAAACTTATGACGTTTCGACTTGCTTCGGCAAGCCTTGATCACATACTGGTGTCCTGGCGAACACTTGTTCCAAAGTTAGTACAATTTACTACTATCTTATTGATTCTTGGAACCAGGAATACCATTTTTTCAAGAATAAAATGCTGTAATGTAAGAAATTATCCAAATATCGTCCCCTTGAAGTTAGAAGGTGCTAAACTGCAACTTTACAAAGTGGCAGTTTAGCACCTTCTAACTCCAAATGAATCAAATGTATCAAATGAAGCCCCACAGCCTTTTGCGGATATGTTTTAGAAGGTTTTTTCTAAATTAGCAATTGATAAAAATTTACCAATTAATCATACTACAACTGTCTAGCCCACTACGTGTTGCTCTGTATGTGCCCAAATGTGGCCTAACACCGCATTCATTTCAGTTTATTTTATTGCTTTGTGCATGGGATTGAAATAGACACTACTATTAGAGCTAAGATTAATTCGTGTTCAGTCAGCGATCATAAATGTATGTTTGCAATCCTTATTAGTGTGGTGGAGACCCCGTAATAAAATGATCAAACTCAACACAAAATTCAAATAAAAAACTCAAATCTTGTCAAATAATTTATTTAAATATATAAATCACATTCAAACACTAGCATTTGTTCGATATATAAATTATCTCGCAGCCCATTTTGAAATGAAACGTTAAAGATGATCTATCACCCCTTATAGAGTATGAATTTTGTGACAATTAAATCAATGTTGCACAAGATGGGGCACAAGTGTTTCCTTATATGGGGTGATTGGCTATCATGTGACCCTCTGAGAGGGTCACATGATAGCCAATCACCCCATATAAGGACATAATTATTCATACCATATAAGGGGTGATAGAACACCTTTAAATAGCCGTGCCTGAATATATAATATTTCCTATTTACCCTTTGCACAACTGCACACAGTTTTGTCATATGACTATTAAGAATCCGTGTGCTATTGTGCTATATACATTTCGCACTCAGATTTGAATAATAATTATCCACTTTCGATGTACATAGTGCTCACTGAGTTTATGGCTGCATAATTAGCTTAACAACTGAGCTCAGAGAGTCGATAATAAACTGTAATATAATTATTTAAATCGATAATAAACTGTAATATAATAATATTATACAGTTGTTGAATTCAAATGTTCTAATCCATTATTACATTAGTTTTGTATACGATGATAAAAAAAACGCCTAAAATATAATAACAAATTTTAAAAATATTACAAAATGAAATATATGGGATACTACTAAATACGTTTTATTTTAAATAAAATAATGGATTCACATATAGCACGATGATTATGTGATAATACCACTGGTTATGCCATTCTGTGTCTCTTTGTGGTATCTTAATGTCTTTCTAGTCAATGTTCCTTAAAACGTTTACACCGTTAAAACAACATTTATACAACACATGGCACATTTTGAGTAATATATATTGAATAAAAATGACATTGAGCTATTCTGGCGCCAATATGTAAGGTATGATTTGGGTTAATCACTCTACCAATGAAATATCCTGACGCCAATAATATGTACGTTACAAATGAGCTATCCTGGCGTCAATATGTAAGGTATGATTTGGATACCGATACCACAATTCCCAACTCAAGACATATAAAATGCTATGATGTAAGAAATTAGCCAAATATATTGTATCCAATTAAGCCCATAATGCCATCAATTTTAATGAATTCTACCATTTTCTTTTGTGTGATTCTAATCTAATACATGCCATCTGTTGTATTTATTCGACAACAAAGCGTTTTATTTGATTAGTATTATTTAACATATGCACTGTGATGCGTGGGTGCGACACGGACGCTCAAAAGGTGTGAGGGTTCAACACGCATACCAGCAAACACAAAAACATTTGTATAACCTTTGTACAATGTTGGGCCAACGTCGGAGACGTTGGAACGACGTTGTACAAATGTTATACAAGTGTTTTGTGTTTGCTGGGATGCATGATATGCATACCTGATTGTCAATTGACTAGAAACGAGCTAAGCACTATGAAAAATTACCTCTGCAGAATATGAAGCCATGTCGATATAATTAAGTTTCAAAGATATAGTTGTCTTGCTTAGTGTAGCCTTGGTGTACCATAGCACACCCGCCTGTGTGTGGTTATAATTCGAGTTCATTGGATCTGGATGGTAAGGTAAAGCAACGCAATCAGGCTGAAATCATCAAAAAATCTGTATTTTTATTTTGGATTCTTAATATGGACATACGATGTGAGCATAGACTCCATAGACTTGAATTTCGGAAGTCTTTTAAATTTTGGTTTGCTTTTGGAGCGTAGCAAGTGTGCCGAAAGCCCCATTTATCAGCTGTTTCTGATTTTGGACATGCATGTCCAAAATTAAATTTCGTCTTTATTTCTCGCTTAACTGGCAAATGCGCCACACAAAATTTAAATAACTTACGCAATTCTAGCCTATGGAGGCAAAATAAAAATACTGATTTTTTAATGATTTTAGCCTGATGGTTTCGCTTTAAATAGCCAAAGTTATTAAGATTGCCAGTACTATTAAATAGCCAAAGTGACGGATCGAACCTGTCACTTTACAAAGTGTCAGAAACGATCCTTTAATACCAAACTGTTGATTAAATGTTCTTAAAAATGAAGTACAATTTCGCACAAATAGCAGATAGGTAGCATTGTGGAAATATTATGTGTGGGTTATGAACTGCGAACAGAATTGAATGTGTTGAAATTGTGCATCGCAGCAAGCGAAACAACACTTTCAATTTGATTATCTAAATTTACCGTTTAGTGTGTCATACAGACATAACAACTATATTTAAATACAAGGAGATTTTTCCCTTTCGTATGAATGAATATCACAGAAAAGCCTCGGCGTATATCAATGTGAGACATTCTACATTCATTTAAACGGTAGAGGGACTAACCTACCACCTATTTTTTGGACATTCTTGTAACAAAGCAAAAACTTGCCAAGCTCACCAACAATCATTGAATTTTGACGTTTATCGCTAAATTACTCTAGTCTAATAGTATTTTAGGAATAAATAATACAATTAGTCATCTGGTAATGCACCCAGGTCAGTTTAAACTTTTTGAACAACATGACTAAAATAGGTGGAGGGTTAGTCCCGGTAAAGTCGTAGACCACTCTATGCCTGTTTCTGGTTATAGTTATTCCCCAGTTGACTTTATCTCGGTAATCGGCGTGGTGCTTTCTGGATACCGATATGGTCCGCTATTTGTACACAGTGTACTACCCCTTTAACTGACCACGTCTAATCACGTCTAATAGTGGAATTCACATCACCGTGTTGGAGGATTTCAGCCGATTTCTCAGTCAATTCTCAACCAATTTTAAAAAAAATCAACCAATATTTGTTTAGCCCCGGGGCGACTAACGTACAATGTTTAGAAGTATTTTATAAGTTAGATCATTTTACATGCAATGTAATGGTTTTATGTATTAGGGGCGACATAATTATAAAATCACTACATTATAAAGAGACTAACTTTCAAACTATGCAGTATTTCAACACGTTTAAGGTAGTTGCCCTAGCACTATAAAAAATTAATAGCGTTTTTCATTCTTTCAGAATTGACTGAGAAATAATATCAGTGGAGATGGCCAACCAGGGCTAATGTGAATCCTGCTATAATGGTTTAACCCTTTCAAATGAATCAGAAACAGTTGATTTCAAATTGAAATAACCCTTTGGTCTCCATGATTTATACGAAAATATATCAGCGTTGTAAGAGTTAATTAAACAATATAGGTCAACATTTAATTGTTACCGTGTATGCTATTATGCAGACAATCTGACTATTACACGCTCAATGATGAGTCAACCCTTGAAACGCTAAGTTACAGGATTTGAATTTTCACCCTCTTGAAGTTGTGTTTCGCTACCGCAATCCACAACTTCAAGTGACTGAAAATACTCATATTTGTACAATTTAAATCAAAACATATTATGCTAATCTAACATTTTTACTCCCCATTTCTCCATCAATTTTTCTCATTTGAAGGTTAAATAAATATCTCGTGGTATATGCTAAGCTAATCTAATATTTCAATTTGGAAAATGTCTACTGTTCATGATTAATATTATTTTTCATTCATTTGAAGCCGGAAATTGCGTTAGCAATTCCTGCTTCAAATGAATGAAAAATAGAGACAAACAATTCAGAAGCACAAGGGTTACATCCATTGTAGATCGCTAGGTTGTAAGAATACACACGCAATTTCTCAATTCTTTCACAATCAGATATTTTCACATTTTGGATGTTCTTGGGACACATTACTGTGACTTGTGTTAGCCCCACATTTTTGATCCACATTTAGTAGAAATACGTGGAATTCCTGTCACTTCCTTCAGAGTCGGTATTCTGAAATCGACTGACACAGATTTTAGGCCTGAGCTTGGCCATCTAAACCAAACGCATGCCTGAAATCTGGGTCAAACACTTTGAGAAATACCAACCTGGATAACATCACGTTCTTCTACGTTGCTGTCAGATTTTAAATTTATTTTCCGGAGATCCTATGGACTGACGTTGCACAAGACGTGCATGTAGTCCACAAAAATCGACAGTCTCGGCCAAGTACACTGACATCATGAACGTGATTTAAATACATCACTATCCGCGTGAGACACGAGATGTGGTGCACCACAAATAGTATAGACAGAAGCTGCAGTCAGAGACACCTAGTGAATGTATGAGAACCATGTTTTTAACATGTGGTGGACATTATTCAACATTGTGGTTTGCCTTCTATGAGATCAGGCTCCTCCTTCTTTTGTTTCCATTTCTAAAACACAAAAAAATAATATAAAAAATAATTGTTTCCGTTTTGTATTCGTTAGTTTTAAAATGTCCGGGGAAATTCCAATTAACCCTTAAGCCGCTAAATCAAATAACTTGATTTAAATAATTTAAATTTTCACCCACTTGAAGTTGTGTCTCGCTATCGGGACCCACAACTTCAAGTGCGTGAAAATTACTCATATTTGCAAATCTTGATGTTTAAACTCTGTACCATCACTTTTAAAGCCTTGCTTTTTCACCAACGTACATATCTATTTAAATATTTCCCACTTCAAACTGCAAGACTGCTTAGAACATCCAACACAAATATGTTAACTGTTCCACGTTTTCGAACAAAATGGGGCTCAAGCCTCAAGGGCTTAAATTGCAGTTGCAGCTCCCTCCACCTGGAATTCACTGCCGATCGATTTGAGAACTGCGAGTACAGTCACCTCATATAAAAAATGCTGAAGACTTTTCTTTTCGATTCGGCTTCTCCCTCCCCCTCCCACCCCCCTAATTCCTCGGATATCCGACGCCCAGTTGACGACTTACGGCTGATTTCAATTTGGATTCTGCGCCTCTGAGCTCGTATCTCCGAGGATTTAGGCGCTATAGAAGTTACCGAGTTGATTGATTGAATTGATTGGTTTAAACAATTAAACGGCTAATAATAAAACAAACTAAAAACGACTATGGGCTGAAAGTGGCTCGCACATATGCCTTACTAGAAGGCACTAGAAGGTAAAGGGTCACATAACGTAAATACCAGCTCACTCACCGCTAGTCGTCGCTTCTGTCTACGGTACTGCTCTAGCACTATCTCTTGTTGTAGTTGTTCGGTGATTGTAGTTGAAGGGGTTTGACTCCTATTCGGGGGTAAATAGGGTAACTCCATCTGCTGATAATCACCCTGTATGACCCGGGTCAGGTCATAGCGGGGTAACCCAGGGCGAACCTCAGGCAGGGGTGCCTTATCCTTACCCTCAAGAAGAGGGGCCTGTTGTCATGGAAACAGAAACAACAAGTATCATGATACAAAAAAAAAATACAAGTAACCTAATATCATGGAAACCAAAACAATTATTATAACATGAGGAGCAATAAATTGAAATATTTAACCCTTTCAGAGCGGGGACCGCCTTTAGACGTCAGCATCAGAATTTGACGTCTAGAGTAGATCGCCGCACTGAAAGAATTAAAATACGTATAATTGCCGTACACCCATAATATAGGTTTTCAAATAAAGCCGAAATAAAGCCGAAAGAGCTAAGCCGTTCAGATGACTTCAAATTGAAAAAAACTTTGGTCTCTTGATTTATATAACAAAATCAGCACTTGAAGGGTCAATTAATTATCATATAATATGCTACATAAATGCGACAAGAGAGCATATGAAGTAGAGCAAAACAAATTGATCAATCCCTCCTGAATCGCGGTATTAACCCTTAACCCTTTAACCGCCGGTGCCGCCTATCTTCGGGTTTTTATTTTTTATTAGCACATTAGGTACCACCTTTTAAACATGTGGTTAAATGTGACATCAATCAACACTATTTGAAAACAGTTGACCGCCTTTTTGTCAAATCTGAATAATTTTCACTCACTTGAAGTTGTGGATCGCGTCAGCGAGACACAACTCAAGTGGGTGAAAATTCAGATTGAATAATTTGGCGGTTAAAGGGTTAATCGCGTAAATGACCGTCTTTAGCCTTTTTATTTAACTTTTCAACTAGAAAATTTAAAAGAGAAATAAACATTAAAATAGAAACGTTTTGATTGGCAAATCTATACAGATCTAAGTAATTTTTACCCACTTCAAGTTGTGGGTCGCAGTAGCGAGACACAACTTCAAGTGGGTGAAAAATTTAATTAATAATATAGCGCTAATTTTTCCTGCTACGTCCGAATATTTAGAACAGCGAGATTCAAATGGTCAAATAGACAGTGACTGATTTGGTTGAATAGGTGGTGGTAGATGCTCAGTTAAATAAATTATTTGTTCTGAGAATTGTATATTTTTCGAAAATTGACATAATTTTCGTCATTTGAAACTAGAAATTGCGTTAGCAATTCCTGCTTCGACTGCAAGAAAACACTAGAACAGGAGTTCCCGAACTCCGAGGACCGGCTTTAGTCTGTTTGAGTGACAACAAATCAGCTTAATATTTTTTAAACATAACAATGTATTGGTCTTTCTCATGGGCCACAATCCTAAATGTCCGGGATATAATTAAGGAAAGAACCAAGCAGACAAGTTAAATTATATCTTCAACGTGTATTCCTCCCACCACCATCGCCAGACACACCAGATAACACGATACATTGGCTCACTGCTGATGTAATGCTGGACCACCGTCTGCGACGCTGGGCCAACATTATTACAACCAAAACTCTTTAAGCTCTAATCACTATATGAATCGTGAATGTATTTTTTTTTAACACTTTTTAAAGACGAAAGTACTTAACCTAGGGACATCAAACGTTATATTTGATATGTTCATAAGGACTGGTGTACAGAAATGTCAACCGTTTCCCACATACAGCATCCCTCTTTCTCCTAAATAGAACACAGACTCGGGCAAAATAAACTTAATAGGCTCCTGGCCAGGCCTAAATATTAGATGACAATTAATCCGAGCAATGGTTTTATCCTGCGCCCAGTGGATGACCCAACCCACTGGGCACAACACGTTGTTGCAACGTTGACTTAACGTCGCACAAAGATCGTGTGCCCAGTGGGATGCTTTGTCTCTGAACAGTGAGATTGATATTAGGCCTAATTCTGCCTTCTGCCCCTCTGAGCTTGACTCTCCGAAGATTTAAGTGTCTAAGAAGTGGGTGAATTGATTGATTGATTGAAATGAGTGACAAATTCTACAGTTCAACTTATAAAACAGAATACATAACCTGTATGCCGACTGAGCATGACAGAATACAGCCTCGGTTCTGCATCGTGTTAGTTATAGTCTCCGTTTTCTCGCTAGATGGAGTGTGTTGAAATTAAGGGGCGGATGTGCTGTTTATTCCTATGTCACAGCTTCATTAACTAAATTTACATTTATTATCACTAATCATGATCACCGAAATCAATTTTGACTAATACATTGAATATTATGCACTTCACTTAATTTGTAACCCTTGAATCCTTAGACGGCGTGTTCATAAATTATTTTGAATAAATCAACTCGTGAGAAAACACATCAAAATAATATCGCAAACCATATGTCACCATTAATCATGTTAGATTATGATCTGTAATTTGAGTAACCCTGAAACCGCTAACTTGAGGAAAATAAATTTTCACCCACTTGAAGTTGTGTCTCGCTACCGCGATCCACAACGTGAAGTGGATGAAAATTACATAACAGAAAAAAAACAAAGCAGAACAAAATAGAACATAACGGAACAGAACGGAACGGAATAGAAAAGAGCAAAACAAAACAAAAACTAAACATACATATCAGCAATTATTATGAAACAGCACAGCATAGAACAGAAAAACACCAAACGGAAGATGACAAAATGTAACAATAAAGCTGATGACATAAGAGATAGGAGCTAGAGGGTAAAACATCATATATAAACATCGTTTCCTATCCGCTGAGACAATATAGAGACTAAATTCAGAAAAAAACGGTCATTTAAAGGATTTCAGTTCATGACAAAACAGTAAGCTCGTCATTCTCTTATATTACTTTATAAAAAAATAAATCAAGAGAGACACACCTCCCTCCCCTCCATGACCTCCCTCCCCTCCATGACGTTATGTATTTGCCCCTTATAAGTGCACATGGTAATGCAAACCGTGCCACTATCTAAACGAATACCGCTGAAAGCTGTACTCATAACTCATTGAGTCAGACATCACACAGATCAATTCTGTTCCGTTCACTGCAAGCATTAAACAATAAAAGGGCTTAATTGAAATGGCGACAGATGTAGCTGGTCTAAAGTGCATAATACACAGCGTTGGTTGAATGTTGGGCCAATTTCTGAGACATTGACCCAACCTTGAATCAGCGTTGTGTAATAAACGTATGTAGGAGTCACCGTCATTGTAATTTGCTAAACGACCTATTACCCAGTTGAATTTGAGCATGGATTGAAGAAAGAATATAGGACCCTAGATGTATATTTTAAAAATTGTATTCCAAATCTACTTTTCGCTATCAATAAAATGTTATCTTTAAAATGTGTACAAGTTTTTATGATTTAGAAAACAAACAAATAATGCCTCATCCCACTGTCGTATTTGAAAATCAAACTATAATTGACGCTAATATTTTCGCAAATTATTTTTTGGCATATTTTTTACACATTTAATTATTGTTTACTGGTCTCCAATCTCAATGCGACAATCTATGTTCAGTTCTTCACATTATCATTTTTTTTAAATTGAAATTGATTTTGCCACTTTTTTTTATAAATTAAATTTAGGGTCTACTCTATATAATAATAAACCGTTTTCACAAAATTTGTCAATATATAAAATATGCGGAAGGATCCCTGATGATGTAGCTGACACCAATCCATCTAAATATATTCATTGTTGAATCTGAAGGTTTCAGAAACAAGAGAGCCAGATTTACGGTGGTAAGTATGTTGGACTGCATTTACGCTCTCGCAGCTCAGATTTCGCACGCCGGCTGTAGTATTCAAAACGGATCCTGATGGTCTAAAATTTTTATCTTAAATTTAACAGATATAAGCAGTTTTCACCCACTTGAAGTTGTGTCTCGCTACCGCGAGCCACACTTCAAGTAGGTGAAAATTTAAATTATTTAATTTAGCGCTTTAAACTCCTAGCTATCTACCTAACCCTATGCCTGTCACTGAAAAAGACCACTCAAAATATGTATGATCGGTCTGTTTTGCCATTTACGCCCTAATGATTTAAACGCACATATCGGATAAATCTGTAACAATTGAATTAATAATAATAAAAATTATATGTCATGTATCAAAATAAGGACGTCCTCACCTTTGCCTCGGTTTCTTAGGTCATTTACAAATTGGGCCATTTTAATTAACTGTGGGGTGGGAAATGCGGTGGCAATTTATTGGTCGCAGCGATTGAAAATTTGATAGCAATCTCGGTTAGTTAAAATGTTAAATTAGTTTTCTAATATTATTATATTATTCTTAATGCTGCTAGTATGATCTGAATTATATATGTGGCGAAAAAACATACATGTTCTGTGGTGAACCAAGATATATATCTAATAAGAATATTTATGTTTTGTGACCAGAAACGATAAAATACAATATATCATCAGACCCCATTTACCCAGTAAACACGAGGCGTTCATCCAAGTGATCTAATGTTGGGCCAGCGTCGTAGACGGTGGACCAACATTAAATCAACATTGGCTCAACGCTTCGTGTTTATATGCCCACGATAGTAAGAATACGGGCCATTATTGGCCCAGCATTCGACGTAACCATGGTAACTCACCTGTCTGGGCCGGAGACAGGTGGCGGTGCAATCGCTCATGACCTCTGCGGTCACATCACATGACTTCTGACATGACCTCTGACCTCACATGATCTGCAAATAAAACAACATGCAATACTCTAATATGTTATCATTGGTATTCTTTGGTTAGTTAAGCGTTTCTATAATGGTTTCTTTCAAGTGAAATTACCTTTAAACAGTATATAACACAATAGTCTACTAGCCAAAAAGTGAACCTGGAAATGGTGATTCCTGTAAGGTTTTATGGATGAAATGGATTATATAGGCCATGATGATCTAGAAACTGCCGGATGCTAATTCGCCAATGTGTAGCATTTTTTTAATTAGCCTAATTAGCATATTAATTGGGTCAATCACTAAACCGCCAATATCTCCCTTAATAATCTACATAGAGATACCATTTTGGTGTCTAAACCCACGTTTTCCCACCCAAGGGATCCATTTAAAATGGTTTGACATCTCAAGAACAGTTATGGAAGCATAGAAGTGACATAATTACCATATTAATTAGGTCAAACCACTAAATTGCATTTTTTCTCTCTCACAAATCCACATATTCATTTGGGGTCTACACCCATGATTGTTCAGCCTACAAAACCCATGTGCCACATTTTGAGGTATTAAGCAGAATTACGACACCATAACATTTATCTAATTACCATATTAATTAGCATATTAATTAGGTCAATCATTAAACCACCAATATCTTCCTTAATAATCTAGACAGAGACTTCATTTTGGTGTCTAGACCCATGTTTTCCAACCCAAAGAATCCATTTAAAATGGTTAAACATCTCTAGAACAGCTATGGAAGGATTAAATTGACCTAAAGAGAATATTAATAACTAGATCAAACCGCTAAATCGCCAATATTTTTTCTCAATAATCCACATGGGTAATTCATTGCGGTGTATACATCCATGTTGTAGATATACAAATGAATGAATATAATATGGTTTCAGATCATTAGAAAAATATATAGAGCATACAAGTTATATAATTAGCATAGTAATTGGGTCAAACCACTGAAACGTCAATTTTTCCTTAACACCTCACATACAGACTTTATTTTAGTGTCTGCACCCAGGTTTTCGCACTAGGAATACAAAAAATATACTTGTGTTTCTTCGGCATATAATTGGAAATGTAAATTGATCTAATTAGTATATTTATTAGATCAAGCATTGTCATAAATTGTTATGCTGTATCTCACTAGTTTGTATGCCGATGTTTGTATCTGAGCTAATTACAAAAATGAATCACACAACATAATACATATGCTCACTATTCAATACTATCAATATTCTTCATATATATCCATATATATATATTTCACATATATTCTTATATTGAAATGATTCACTATAATTGTAACGATTCAAAGCCGTCAGCACATATCGTTTTCAAGTAAGCATCTTCATGAACCAAAAGAATAAAGCAAATTAATAACAGTAACATAGTGTGCAGCTACACACTACGATAGCCTTGGAAATAAAATTACACTACGATAACCTTGGAAATAAAATTGAGCTTGTGAGCCGAGCTGACATTGTGTAGCACGATGAAGCAGTCATATCACTTATCAGCTACATGCTGCATGCGGTGTCCAGGGGTGCTCAAACTGTACGCATCCTGAGTGACGATACAGACGTATTTATTCTTTTAGTGTATTGGTGTCATAAAGCTAATGTGACATGCCTCATTCAGATTGAAAAGTGGGATGATACAGTGTTAAACATCAATGACACCGTCTCTAGGCTTGGTAGTACCTGCAGTGGAATCTTGGGGATGCATGTACTTTCAGGGTGCGATACCGTGTCTTACTTGAAAGGGAAGGGCAGAGTATCTGCGCTGAAAGTTCTAAACCAGAACAACATCACTGGACTGGACTCAGAACTAGGAGAGATGGATGCAAGTGAAGCAGACTTGATGGCAACTGCTACTGCCTTCTACTTGGCACTTTACTCCCAGAAGAAGAAGAGCAATACAATCAATTCTGCAAGATATGCAATTTTTCAAAAGCGAAAGAATCCACCTCCTCTCAAATCCCTTCCACCCACCAACAGAGAGCAACATGGCACTTTGTGTCCAGATAGCCCATCTCTAAGTGTTGCTTTGGAAGGCTGCGGGCAAACCAGATCCACCTTCTGTGAACATTACAGACTATGGGTGGGAAGTCAGTGAACATGATCACGTGATGCCAGTGCTGTCCAAGAGTCCCGTTGCACCGAGAGAGCTCATGGATGTAATTAGCTGCAGCTGATGCGCAGTCGGGAAAGCATGCAGCAAAAATGTAGTTGTGTAGCAAATGTTTTATCGTGTATCAGCTACTGTGTATGTGAAGGCGGAGGTAATTGTTTTAATTCCCTAACACAATTTGAACCTGCTGATGTGGATGGGGGATATGAGGAAGTAGATGATTATGACAAAGACATGATGAGTAGGTTCTAGCATATGAAGAGGCAAATTATTGTATTCGGGGTTATCATCTACGTATTCGGCATAATTGTTTTCTAAAACCATGTGTATACATCATAATTTCAGTTGATGGCTTTTAGTGTATAGTTTGTATTGGGTTATGGTAAATTTATGGTACATAAATTTCAGCATTGTAGGTTCAGAATAATAATGGATATAATCATGTTCTCAACAGTCATGAAAGCATGACTACATCAGCTTTTCGTGTCTTGTTGTATTGTATGTTTAGTTTGTACTTGTAATGGATTGTGGTCAGTCAATTTCAAATTAAAAGAGCTGTATATGTTTGCATGTGCTCCTGGTTAATAACGTAAAGCACAGTATCGTTATCATTATAGATTATTGATTGTTTAGTATTGCTTATAGTATCACCAACTATTATTACAAAGCATATTTCTCAAGATTAACTATTTGCTTTTTTTACCGTGTTCATCTAAAGCCATGCTATACTTCTAGTCTTTAGTATTGTGTAATATAGTTTGTATGAGGTGATGGTGAATTTATGGTACATAAATTTCATCTGTGTAGATAAATAATTAGTTTAACGAACACCCACAATCTTAAATAAATGCTATAAGGTGGTGGTCAAAGTTTGCATGTGCTGCTAGTTTGAAGTTACTAACATAACGCACACTGATAGTATCGTATTAATTGTTATCGTACTGTGTAACTGCACACTATGTTACTGTTAATAATTTGCTTTATTCTTTTGAGTCATGAAGATGCTTACTTGAAAACGATATGTGCTGACGGCTTTGAATCGTTACAATTATAGTGAATCATTTCATTATAAGGTTATATGAAATATATATATATGGATATATATGAAGAATATTGATAGTATTGAAAAGTCAATTATGTATTATGTTGTGTGATTCATTTTTGTAATTAGCTCAGATACAAACATTGCCATACAAACTAGTGAGATACAGCATAACAATTTATGACAATGCTTGGTCTAATAAATATGCTAATTAGATCAATTTACATTTCCAATTATATGCCGAAGATACACAAGTATATTGTTAGGATCCCTAGTGCGAAAACCTGGGTGTAGACACTAAAATAATGTCTGTATGTGAGGTGTTAGGGGAAAATTGACGTTTTAGCGGTTTGACCCAATTAATATGGTAATTATATAACTTGTATGTTCTATATCTTTTCTAAAGATCTCAAACCATATTATATTCATTTATTTGTAACGACAACATGGATGTAGACACCGCAATGAATTATCCATGTGGATTATTGAGAAAAAATATTGGCGGTTTGACCTAATTAATATGCTAATTAGGTCGATTTCATGCTTCCAAAGCTGTTCTAGAGATGTTAAACCATTTTAAATGGATTCCTTGGGTTGGAAAACATGGGTCTAGACACCAAAATGAAGTCTCTGTCTAGATTATTAAGGAAGATATTGGCGGTTTAGTGATTGACCTAATTATTATGCTAATGAATATGTTAATTAGATAAATGTTATGATGTCGTAACTCTGCTTAATACCTCAAAATGTGGCACATGGGTTTTGTATGCTAAACAATCATGGGTGTAGACACCAAATAAAGTCTCTAGGTGGATTTGTGACAGAAAAAAATTGCGATTTAAAGGTTTGACCTAATTAATATGCTAATTATGTCATTTCCATACTTCCATAACTGCTCTAGAGATGTCTAGCCATTTTAAATGGATCCCTTGGGTGGGAAAACATGGGTCTAGACACCAAAATGAACTCTCTATGTAGATTATTAAGGGAGATATTGGCGGCTTAGTGATTGACCTAATTAATATGCTAATTAGGCTAATTTAAAAAAAATGCTACACATTGGCGAATTAGCATCGGACAGTTTTTTGATCCTCGTGGCCTATATAATCCATTTCAACCATAAAACCTTACAGGAATCACCATTTCTAGGTCGACATACAGAGCCAATGGGGGTGGCTAGTAGACTACAAGACCGAGAAGTCTGAAATTGCGTTATTTTGAGAAAATGGCCTTTAAAGTGTAAAACACAAACTGTACTTGAACAGAATGACCTCTAAACTTACCGAAAAGGATGTTTGTAATATTTTACAAAAAATAAAAGCTATATAAACCAAGTCAAGTGGATCTGATAATTTATCTCGCATTAAAATGATTTTCTAATCATCTTGCTCCGTCTATTCCTTCTCTAATTAATAAATCATTAGGCTTAATCGTGTTAATTGAAAGTGTTTTCTAGCCTGACTGGCTTAAAGCCAATCTTTGCCTACACTGCCAGCCGTATTTGTGGACAACTAAAACCTAAACAGTGCTCTGTGTAATGTTTGCTATGTTTACAGAGGTAATTAAGTAGGTAATTCTCATGTATTTAATTACAGACCGGTTTCCTTATTGTGTGTTACGAATAAGGTTGCTTAGCGATGTACAGGATCCGAAAAGAAAATTTGCTCATAGGATCTACTGAAGTTATCATTTTCACACATGTGTAAAATATATACGGGACAAAAACTAATATTTAAATGTGTAAAAAATGAATAGTATCTATGCATTGTGAGATTTAACACATTACATGTGTCACCATATAATACAAACTTATATTTGTATTCTATGTATGGGAAGCCGTGTGGCAGATTACATTTTGTTTACCTACAAAAAACATCACCATGACGACAAAATAGTATAGTGAAGATACTGATTTTGACCGCAGTAACGAGAGTGAACTTGAGTGCGTGTGTGCATTATAAGCACAGAGAAGAAGTTAAATATATATAATGACGTAGGCCTACACATATTACTCCCTAATTAGTTTCAGCAACGTGCTAATGACATGATAAGCTATGACCATGATAACCCTTGGTGCTCTGAGCTAAATTTTCAGTCACTTGAAGTTGTGTCTTGCTACCGCGATCCACAACTTCAAGTGTCTGAAAATTACTCGCTCTAGAGCACTGAGATAATCGATTTTAATTTTCAGTCACTTCAAGTTGTGTCTCGCTACCGCGATCCACAGCTTCAAGTGACTGGGAATGTGCGTGATTTGCGAAAGTTAAGTCCCAACATCTATCAGTGTTTCAAGATTGAAAGGATATTTTACTTTTAACACCTGATGATACAGGTGCCAGTTAAAACACAGAATGTCCACTGTTGTTGACATCAGTCTTCTGAGGGTTAACGTTAAGTCTCATCATATATACATAAGTAGTAGGCGGGCAAAGGGGGCCGGTGGGCAAAGGGGGCCATCAATGATATTTTAATTGTGATATGTTGTATAAAATATTAATGACGTCATAGTTATGACTTATGAACATATGTATACAAAAAACTTAAATATACATCTCATACATATCTTAGATAGAAATAATAGACGACAGGGAGTTTTTGGCAACAACCTTATGAATATAAGCTTATATAGTTGTATGAATCTCTTGATGAATTTATGTGATTTCTTCTGAAAATCTTTGGTTTTTGTGTGGTACATTATATTGCCTTTGTTTTATAGTCTTTCCTTAGTCAGGATATCACTTTGGGGAGAGATAATAGGCTAAACTTCCCACCCCCACCCCTTGGGAAAAGGGAGCCAGAGCAAAGGGGGCCAGGCCATTTCAATACAAAGACCATACAGCATGGCCGCCTTTGCCCGCTAACTTACAATGGGTACAAATTTCACAAACTAATCCCAGTGAACGAAAATATTTAGTATATTAATTAATGTTATGTCCAGCAAAGCATGTCACCATATACATCAAATGAAAGGGTTTTTTATATCTGTTTTATTAGGCCCACTTCAATGTACACACTTGTGTATCAAAATAATAAAAAGTACCAAGGTGGGGGTGGCCCCCTCTGCCCAATGCGCTGACCCCTTTGCCCAAGCTATTGGGCAAAGGGGGCCACTTTGAGAGCAAATCTATTTGGCTTATAATTAAAATAAGGTATCCTTGAAACACTAAGTGAGTCTGTTATATGTATCTACATTGCATGTACCTTACATAGAACAGTCATTGGTTTGAAAATAGTTCGAATATTCCCCTAAATACCATTGAAACAGTTCACAGTAGGACATTTTAAATAGAAACTAGTTGTACAGTGTTAATAAAATCAGAAATATTGACATACGAGCTCTGGTAATAATCGCCTCTCATGATAGGGGATCCAGTTAATGTCCGTAAACGTGGCAGATGAGAACTTATATAACGAGTACCCGGTAGCAATAAACAACAACTTACCGTGTCCATTCGTTCATTCCGCATAATAAAAATGGAAAACGCAAACGTCACTGAAGCGGAGTGAGTAATCTGTGTAATATTGTGTTAAAATCACCTCCCATATAAATATTACATTTCCAATTTATAATGACAGCCGGTTGTTATCTGTTGCGGTACACACGCGGCAGCGTACACGCCGTTTTCCATATGTGTGCAGAATAATAGTATTTTTTGCGCAATAATTATTTTTGCGAAATCGCAGAAACAGGACCTCGTGAATATATACTTTTCCTATATACCCGATGACACATCGATCGGTAGGCCTACATACAATTGTAATTTTATCCTTTTTGCCAAAATGACTTATTTGAATAAAATTCGCATAATTTAGACCTCCGTTATAATCTATATTTACTGTGTCATAAGTGTATGAGACACTGGCTGCACATATGTCACTGAACGCTTTGAATGCAGGAGTCACTATTGTGACTATTGTGTATGATAACGATCACGGATATATATATCCCTGAGAATGTAAATGAACAGTAATAGGAGCCTAGTTATCAGGCCTAACCGATTAACCCTATCAGTGCGGGGACTGACTTCAGACGTCAGAATCTGACGTCTAAGGACGTCAGATTCTGACGTCTAAAGTCGATCCCCGCACTGAAAGAATTAAAAATCATATTTCTAAAACGAATCCAGGAACATGATTTTCACCAAAAAAAGCAATTAATATTTTGACCTTTAAAAGCATAATTGTACTCAGAAAATACAAGTTCACATTAATAATATTATAAAATTAATATCATTTATAATGGCCGTGGAACCCTAACATACGTATTCAAATGAAGCAGAAAGAGCTAACTAAGACATTTATGATAATCTGAAATTGAAAATAATCCTTTGGTCTCCTGGTTTATCTGAAAATATTTAAGCGCTTTAAGAGTTAAGCGGTAACGTTGCATACATGGACAACATGGCTTATGATCAATTTAATTCAATCTAGAAAAAATATTATGATCCGTCAAAAAAAAAACATCAACAGCCTTCATTTGAGATATTATATTTGTTATAAAATATACATTTTAATTTTACCTTGAGATGAGAATTGCTGCAGCAATTCCTATCTCAAGGTGAAATTAAAATCCATCAGCATACCCGGGGCTAAGAGGGTTCAAATATGCTTGTTTTTTTCTGTCATTACATTTATTATCCAATACACAATGGATATCTATATATTATGACCATCATTGATTTCGAAGATCGAGCTATTTAATATTTAATATATTTTTTTTGTTATTATAAATCTGACCTAGCTATATGCCCTACTTATTTATTAAATCAGGCTTATTGTCAATTGGCATACGAGTCTAAATTATCATCATAAATTTACGAGATGTAGTTGAATTTAATATATTTTTCTGAAGTGGTATCATGATGCGTGAGGTACTTACTCGTGAGATAATAGATACAAGCCGTCGATCATTTCTAATATAATTAATTTAATACAGTCACACTTCTAAACCGAATCCAGGAACGTGCTTTTCATCAAGAAAAGCTATTAATATTTTGCACTTTAAGAGCATAATTATACCCAGAAAATACAACCTTGCATTAATAATATTATAAAATTAAAGCAGCCCCTTGGGATGACATCAATTTTCGTTTTTATTTTGTAGTGAAGTAGTGTATCCCCCAGATCATGATTTTATTTTTTCAGAGTTTTTAGATTTTTACAAATATTTCTTATTAATATTTCTATGAAACCGCTTAAAACCCAAACAAACTCTTTGTATACCTAAACACTTGCTGAAAGATGATTGAATGTTCCTACAGCATTGGGCCACATGTTGATGCCGTCGGCCCAGCGTTGGGCAGACAATCAGTGTTGCCGTGTATACCGCCCTGTCCTGACTAAAAGACACCAATTAGCGGCCAAGTAGCGGCGATTGCCTTGATCTCCCCGTCCAAGACGTGGGAATATGTGGTGTAAAGTACTGTATATTGCTGACTTGTTTTGTTTACATGGCAATATAGGCCTACGACTTGGAAATATAGCTATTTCACTGTTTTTCGGTGCTTTAAAATTGTTTTTTGACTTTTTCGTATTTTCAATTAAGATTAGTAGGCTATATAGCCTCAATTAAGTTAAATTTTCAAAATTGACAACATCGAAAATGTCTCATCCCAAGGGGTCCCTTTAATATAATTTGATCAGTAATCATCAAATTATTTTTCATCGAAAATGCAGGCCTGCCATGTATTCTTCAAAATCAGGGGGACTTAAAATTCTCGATGAGAGCTCTAAGTCATGATAACATTAACCCTTAAAGCGCTGAAATATTTTTAAATAAATCAAGATACCACTTGTCTGTTTCAATTTGTAATCATCATAAATGTCTTAGTTAATTCTTTCCGCTTCATTTGAATACCTATGTTATGGGCCTATTATAAATAGGTCCATTATAAATCTTTTTTCTGATGTCCAAAGGGCTAAGTCGATCCCCGTACTGAAAGGGTTAAGAAATTACAATTTTTCAAAATGCCTGTGTAGTCAGAATTTGTCTGGTTATTAACCTCATATTTTCGCCTATATGCCTATGTGTGATAGGGCATATACTCCATTAAACTAATTTCATAACAAAATGTTATAATACAATGCATTAAAATTAGGAATTATGTCATTGATACGTAGGTAATTATATATCTGTAGACGTAATCTGACGTCTAAAGCGCCTAAAATCGACCCCCGCACTGCAACAGTAAAAAAAATTCTAATGACCGTAGACTCATAAAATTAGTATTCAAATGAAGCAGAAAGAGCTGACTAAGACATTTATGATGATCTTAAATTGAAAAAATCCCTTTGGTCTCCATGAATAATACAACAACATTTGAGCGCTTTAACCCTTTCAAGCCTGAATTTACCATTGTCATCGACTACAATCCGCGAATTGCTTTCGCAATTCTCGACTTGTAGTGGATAAAGATGATTTGATGTGTGTTAAAAACTAAAGAAAATTGCCATTAATTGATAAACCAATTTCATAGAAATTTTCAATATAAAACCCTCTGTTGTAGGAGAATTAGGTTTGTTTTTAGGGATGTAAAATGATGATTTAATGCATCGTGAAGGCTTAAAGGGTTAAATATCCAGTGCTACTTGAACGTGCACACGCAGGTGGAGTCACAGATACTCTTTGGACCCAGCTTATCTCAACATGTTCACCGTGTGGACATATCTCTATTTACACTCTATAATCATCAGACAACTGTACGATCGCTGAAAGGCAAGCAGCAGTAACTGCTTACTTTTCAAGTAAGCAGCTACTGCTGCTTGCCTCTTCACACCAGTGTGGTTTTTGTAAGTGTTGCCGTGTTTACATTGTTTTGAGGGCGAGGTCTTGATGTTGTGGTCAACGCTACATGCCCGACTGCCACATCATAGTTTGGGCTTCGTTTCACGCCCTCTGTATTTTCAATGGGACAAAATGTTTCTTCTCCGGCACTTATAAATTCAATATTGTTGGGAGCCTCCATAATCGAGTAGTTTGTAGAGCCTCAGAGAGCCAGAATTCTATTTCGAATATGTCATTCATTCATTCATTCATTCATTCATTCAGTCATCCATTCATTCTACCTGTAATCTGCGCTCTAGACTTGGTACACCAAGATGTAGATGCCATGTAAAGATCAATAATATTTTTATGATATGACGCAGTAACAAGTTACATCTACAGTCTATTTATCAGTAGCCTATTATAATTCTATCATCTGATCAATATCTATAATTGTGATTGATATTAACAACAAAACAGCAACTGGCTTCGACCCTATACATGTACAAGGATAGTAAACCCTTTCACCGCAAAGCACGACTAAAATCGCTTCGCTTCGTCCGATTTATTAGCCGACCAAATCAGTGACAATGAAGGAGTGTTTAAACATCAAGATTTACAAATGTTTGGTCTAAAATTAAACTAATATGAACAATTTTCAGCCACTTGAAGTTGTGGGTCGCGGTAGCGAGACACAACTTCCAAGTGATGGACAATATAAATTCGATAACCTAGCATTTTAAGGGTTAAATCAGACTCTTGGATGGTGTATCAATGAGTCCATACATAACATGGTTCATTGCTTACTGGCAATTTAGAGTAAGTGAATTGCTTTACGTCGCTTTCTGCATAATCATGGCAATATCGCGACAGAAGGAAGCCCGAAGTCAGGACTATGCCATACCCTTATCGAATGAGGTTCTTTGTACGACACTTCAGACAGCACACCTCTTAATCGTGTTTGTCAGCAACACTTTTGTGCGAATAAAAAATATTTTTAACCAGAAAATTTAAAACAAAAAATTACAAAATGAGCAGGATGACATATCACTTGAATCACTAACTGAGAATTATAGCGCAATCAATAGTTTTATCCATATAAAGTGGCAATAGCGTCAGCTAGACGCCAAGCTGAATTTAATCATCCGGTAGATTTTAATCTGCCGTCGCCACCGATGGAGTATATTCTACTGATAGAGTTTTATCGGTTGGAGCAGAGCCTGATCATGCAATGGTAACCATTGTGCTGAATTGTTTGTTTCTATTTTTCATTCATTTTTTAAAAGAATTGCTACGCAATTTTCATCCTTAAATGAAGAAAAAATGATAATTTATGAAATATAATCATCTTCAAAAATTGACGTATTTGATCAGCTGAGCATTGATCACTAATAATGGCAATATTTGATCAATTTTAGTGATATGTTTATGTTTGAAATTATAATGAAACCGTTTAAAAACGTAAAGGTTTAAATCGTATGTGACGGAATATCAGTATAATCTGATCTGAGGTTTCTGTTTGATGCCCCTTTGAGCTCGGATCCGTAGGAATTGGGCGCTATGGAAGTTTATATCACAATCATTATCACTTTGTTCACAATAAAGCAATATCGTTAGGAAACGACACTCCCGCAAGTCGGCCTTTCTGAATTAAATCAATATTTTTAGGGCATATAGGGGCCTATATCCCTCCCTGAAACCTCACATTTACTTTATAATAACGATCTAGCTATCTGATATCACTCATATGATTTGGTAGAGTTGAATTTTTTCGGGCCATCACTCCCTGAAACCTCACATTTTCATACATCAGTCCCTCCTCTCTAAGTCGTCACAGGTGGTTTGAGAATTCCAACAAACGGCCATTACAGCATGTGGCATGTTGACCCAATGCCGATTTAAAGCTCATCCAACGTCTGCGATGCAACTATGATTAATATATCTGTTTTAGATTAAATTAGACAAATGAAATGAAATGAATCGGGCTTTAGGCCACCTTTGTGCACATATAGGCTAAACTGGGCCAGGAGAACCTCCTGAGGATGGTGAGATGATTGAGATGACACTGTCCTCCAGACACAGGATTCGAAATGCGAGCCCTGGCGGTCTGAGGCCGAGCACGCTACTTCTCGGTCACGGAGGCTCCCCACAATACTGACTTTCACACGTGGATGGGGAAGAAACATTTTTGTTTCTTTCAAACCGCCAAGACCGGGAACCGGACCCCGAACTCTGGCGTGAAAGGCAGCGGTGCTAACCACTACCCTAGGGCCCCCGCCCAATAAATTAGACAAGACCACAGATTAAAGTCCAAGAGCTATCAACTTAGTCTTAAACTGGGTCAAAAATCAGAACACGGCTTAGTCGAAAAGTAAAGTAAGATTAAGAATAGGACAGTCAGGCAGAGACTGCAAATCTACTTTGAATTAATTATCGTAATCCGGATCCCGCTCATCCCCACAATTTAGTGGATTGGTGTATGGCCCGAGACACACCTCTGGTGAAAGTGTTTTATGGAAATCTGTGCGATCCGGATCGAATCATAATACGAATCGTGATACGGATCATCCCCAAATCGAACCGATTGTTCCTCGGCTCGAGGCACACCTCTGGTAAAAATTTCAGGGAAATCCTTCATTATTTTTTAAGTAAGCTGATGGACGGCAGCGAGACAACAAACCAACACGACCAGCAACATAAGCTTCCTGGTGGAAGTAACAAGTCAGTCTAGAAACAATACTACTTGTTTTATAGTAGTCTAATGGTCTAGTTATCTAGCATCTACCACAAGATATGCTACACATTTTAGTGTCATTTTATTTAGTCTGAAATTTGCTTGAAAACAGCACAGGTATTAGTTTACTTACGCCTAGTTATTAGAGCCATACTGTGTATGTGGTGACTATCTGTGTTTTAAACGCTGGTTGTGATAATATTAGTTATAGCGTGTGTTCAGTCGAGCAATATGTTAATTTGGTACCCTTCTTGTACCATTTGAGGCCTACCAGGGCTATTTAATGCCGAGCCACGGGATCAAATAAACCTGGCAGGAGATCAAATTTCAAGACGTCAGCCTTTAAGAGCAAAGTTTGCCGTTTTAACCCTTTCAAACCTGAATTTACCAATGTCATCTTTATCCACTACAAGCCGCGAATTTCTGTCGCAATTCTCGACTTGTAGTGAATGAAGATGACTTAAAGTGGGGAATTGAAGAAAATTGCCATGTATTGGTAAACCAGTTTCATGGAAATTGTCATTCTAAAACCCCTAGTTGTAGGAAAATTAAGACTGATTCAGGGATGTAAAATGATGATTTATTGCATCGTGAGGGCTTAAAGGGTTAATCTGCTTTTTAGCCGCTTAAATCACTGTTATTGGGAACAAAGTGTGTTTAGATATCAAAATTTGTAAATGTTCGATCTCAAGTTAAACAAATATGAGTGATTTCCACCCACTTAAAAGTTGTGGATCTCGTTGCAATGACACAACTTCGAGTGAGAGAAAATTTAAATTATTTAACTTGGCAGTTAGAGGGTTAGGAGCCAAGTACGACTTCAGCCGTTTTAATCTGTTTATCAGCCGATTAAATCACTATTATTGGGAACGAAGGGTGTGTTCAGATATCAAGATTTGGAAATGTTTGGTCTCGAAGTAAACATATACGAGTAATTTTCATCCTCTTAAAATTGTGGGTCGCGGTAGTGGGACACAACTTTAATAGGGTGAAAATTTAAATTAGAAAAGTATTAACACATTGACCTCCAAACACACATTATTGTTGGATTCAAAACAAACACAAATTTTCCATTTAAAGCAGGCTACCAGAACATGTTTTATTCTCGTAGTTTTGATCAGCCAACAATACCAAAAAGTGCAAGTATAACACATTATACTCGTGTTGATTCACTCTCGGAAGAAAAAAAGAAAACAGCACAAATATAATAATATGGATGATTACCAGCGACATTCAAGTGCACATAAACGTATAATGTTGATACATACAGTAAAAACAAGTCTGCATGTGGCATGTTCAGTCCTCGTTATAAATACATAGCAGCTAGATAGATCTAAAATCTCTACTTAAGGTAAAAACAGTTGAAAGGAAGCATATACAGCTGGAGCAATTCCCAATAAAATATCTTTAAATCGAGATTATCTTAACTTTCTCTCATTTTCATTAGAAAAGTCAAGACTAAAGACTAGTTTTTTCAAAGGTAAAAAGAGAAAGTTAAGATCGTCTTAACATTTGTAATGGGATGAGCCCCTGGGTCGTTTTGTCCACATCTTGAGACTAAATTTAAGCTGGTCTTACGGTATCTTAATGACGTAAACACCTCAGCCAATAAGTCACTGTAAGACCAATATAAATTTGGTCATAAACGTTGGATCAAAGCGGTCTTAATCATCATATACAGGCACTCACTGACTGCATGTTTTACAAAGTGTACACTGTAAACATTGTATTTCTAAAAAAAAAGCATTAGATTTTCAACGATTTGCAAAACTGAATAAAATATGTAGCTCTAGATGTTTTATCAAATACACAAACTTTGTCTGCAGAATTTTATTTGGCAAAACCACCAAAAACGTGAAGCTGCAATAATACACATGGTCCACTGTACATTATAATGGCTTTGAAAAGCATAATCAATGCTAAGTAATATATGGAGAATAAACTTTAGTTAATGGAATTCTAATATGAATGCATTTCTATGCACCATCCTCATTCAATACCATTTCCACAAATATCTATTTTACAGTTGAAGGTGACGTAACAATACAAAACAATGACAAACTTCTCTATGCATTTTAACAAAAACAGGATCACATTCAGTTTAAACAGTCTACTAAAACCCTCTACTGTCTATCTAATGCAATAACAAGTCATTCACGTGAATCAAACATCATCATATTGATCAGCACAGCGCCGCTCCACTAAACCATCACTTCAGATAGGTCCCCTGTCTGCTAGACCCGTACATATACGGGTTTATTCAAATTTTAAGCAAAATAACATGTCACTGAAATGGATAATATAGTCTGTGGTGGATGCTCAGTAAGTCGAATAACTCAATTTAGAAGATGTAAATGTTCAAAAAATATAAATATTTTTAGTCATTTGGAGCTGGAAATTGCGTTAGCAATTCCAGCTTCAAATGACGAAAAATACAATTGAAGCAATTCAGCAGGACAAGGGTTAATATCATGAAAGCCAATCAAAACTATTTTTTTTAAATCGTTTTATTATCAGCAGATCAATCAGTGATATTTATGCTGCTTAATCAATAAAAATTGAAAATGTTTGGTCGCCAAATTACATAAATATCACCGATTTTATCCACATGAAATTGTGAGTGTGGTATTCATTGACACAACAATATCAAGTGGGTGAAAATTAAAGTTATGATTTAAATGGGTGATATTTTTTATTTTATTTCGAGAAATAATAATTTTTATTTAGGATAAGTAGGGTTGGAATGACAGAAGATTATTTTTTAAATTTGCAAGCTATTTGAAAGTGAAAGAAATAAATGAATGGGGATGGAACTGAAAACAAGGTAGTGACCCGCTAGTCACGTCTATAGACGTTTTTAATCTGTTTTTGTTAACAGGTTCAATCTCTTGATTGAAAGAAATGAAACATAAGAACTTTGGTCTAAAATTTAACAAATATAGGTAATTATCACCACTTGAAGTTGTGGATCGCAGTAGCGATACACAACTTCAAGTAAGTGATTAAAATTAAATGACTTAAATTGACTTAAATTTGACTTAAATTGATTATAAAAAAACTTTTTTCTTGAAGAAACACAGGACACAACAATTAAAAGTATATGGGCAGAATTATTCAACTTGCTAAAATGTAGATTTTTTCTAAATCTTAGAAATTATTTTTCAATAACTACACTTGATCTCAACTGTCTGGAGAATCACATTTAAAATACCTAATAAAACGACATGAAAAACGATTCTCAACACAAAAAGTCTAAAAACATTTAAAATACTCGTACAGCATGTTCTCAGCTATAATTATTCCACATCATTTGACTCTTTTAGGTATTTTTAATATCATGAGTAATGTAATCTTCTCTGTGTCACTTATAATATTATCATAACACATAATCAAGTGCGACAGAGCTACAATTTTCGAGAATCATAAAGAATAAAATTATTATTATTTTAAAGCGTTGGGAAATATTTATTATAATGCCACATCTATTAACTGGGTATTAAATAATATTATTGCATTGGAAAGTAATACTTCAAGAGGATCAACCCTCTTTAACATTTCATTTCACTTTTATTTATGATGGAGAAGTGAATTGTTGCTGCAATTCACATCTCAAGGTGAATAAAAATTACTTTTTTTTGGTTGTCAGGTTTAAAGTGAAGTGACACATAAGAGACAGATTGATAGTTTAAATTATTATAGCAATTTACAGGCAATGTTCAAGTATTTATAGCTTTGAACCTTTAACTAACCCTTACAATGCTAAACCAGTCTAGAGGCTTTCTTAACCTTTTCAGGCCTGAATTAACCATTGTCATCCTCATCCACTACAAGCCGCGAATTGCTGTCGCAATTCTGGACTTGTAGAGGATAAAGATGACTTGATTTGGTTTAAATATTGAAGAAAATTGTCAAGTATTGGTAAACCAGTTTCATGGAAATTTTAATTCTAAAGCCCTGATTTGTAGGAAAATTGAGTCTGTTTTCAAGAATGTAAAATGATGCTTTAATGCATCGTGCAGGCTCAAAGGGTTAATTGGTTTCATTAGCCAATCAAATCACTGTGCCTAAAAATCAAGATTCACAAAACGTTGCTCTCAAATCAAACAAATTATGAGTAACTTTCACCCTTTTGAAGTTGTGGGTCACCGTAGCGAGGAAAAACTTCCAAGCGAGTGAAAATTACGCTTTAGGAGATCAGTGGTCAATATATTAGTAAATATATAGTTGTTGACAGATGATGTCCAAAAAATGTATTGGATTTTCATGTTTTTATAATTCAAGCTATTTCCATGCACAGCCGTTTTTTTGGTCCCTGTTTTTTGAAAGGCGTACAGTTCCGACAAGGAATGCAAGTTAAAATTTACACAAAAGTAAAGTCTACAATATTACATTTTGTATAATCAATGAAGTGCAGATGTTGAGCCAGTGTCTCTCCAATAATTAAAAAGTAAGAGAATTGCTTTGTAACTCATTATTTAAACTTCAGGGTTAACCCTCTAAGGATGAGCAATAATTGGTAATAAGTTTTAGAACCTTTGTTGATTGTAATGAACAAGCAAAATCATAGAAAAAGAAACCTAAATTTTATGGTTGAATGATCTACATGTAGGAGAGACTCTGCTGACATCCTCACATCATAGAAGACTTTACAGTAAATACACAAGTTCATAGAGTGGAAGAAACATAACCTTCAATCATTTACTCTCTAACATAATTCACAAGGCATGTTTGTCAAGTTAATATACACATGTACAACCTCCTAATAATATACACATGTACAGCGTGGTAACAAGGCGAGCACAATATACACATGTACAGGGTACTGAGAAGGGAACACACAATATACTACATTCTCACAGGCACTCCATTTTTTATAATATCTTGAACAATTTAGATCTGGTAAGGTTATGAAGACAGACCATAAAGAAGATGTCATTCTCATTTCGACTTGTTTACAACATAATGTAAAGAACTTAGCTTCACACATTTCAGGACATGTTAACATATGGATAAGAACAAATGCAGACAATTGTTAAAAAATTGATTATTTTGAGGATTTCCATCTGTACTCTTGTGACAATACAGATTATTGTGCATTACCCTCAAATGTACATATTGAGTCAATGCTAACACAATCCAAGACTTTGGGAAAGACTGATATAGACTCAACCTTCCTCCTGCTGAATATTTTTTCTATTTTAATTGATTTGATAATAAAGCTTTCCAGCTCCAAATTAAATTAATATTTATATTTAAGGGGAGAAGAATGTTTCGAAATTGAATGATTTTATTAATTAGGCATTTACTACAAGGTTATCCATCAATTTCAGTGGCTTTTCAATTATATTGTTATTTGCTTGGCAGTGTATATATATATGTAACAGGATCATGTTGAATGCGAAAAATTAAATGGTTGGTGAAAATTGTCAATACTGCATTCCTACTAGACTGTAACACATATTGTCTAAATACAATATTTACATATATGCAAATGACGAACACAAACATCGTCACATTGGCATTAAAGGGTCGTATCTGGCAGAAAGGACACTCTAATACCAATCTGACAATAAGTAACAGACAATAATCACAGTGCCATATAACAAGAACATATAGTGACAAAAACTACCCGTTCTTTGCAGGGCATGTGACCACTGAACGTGAACACATGCTTAGTGTCGGCCTACTTTAATTAACCCTTTGCCTGCTACTCAAGACAACAGTTGTTTTTAATCCGTTTTATTAGCTGATGAAATCGCTGTATCGGGAGTGAAATGCGTGTCTAAACATCAAGATTTGCAAATATTTGTGCCCAAACTAAATAAATAAGACTAATTTTCAGCCACTTGAGGTTGTGGATCGCGGTAGCGGTACACAACGGTATGTGGTTGAAAATTTGAATAAATTACCTTAGCAGGATAAGGGTTAAATCGTGTGAGATGGCAAGTATTCGATAGAGATATTACTATAGCTATTCGGTGTGATGAAAACTGGAATCATAGGCTGAAAAACTGATATTACTATAGCCAATTGGTGTTTCAAAACTCATGTCAGATCTAGAAGTGGTTAATTTATGAAGTAGTGGTTAAGTAGTGAAGTGTGTTACTCGTACACAGCTTCATCCCGCCCCTTCGGCATATCTGCAGTTGCCATAGAACAAATAAACACAATTTGTAATGGATTATAATATATTATATCTATATTATTTCTTAGATTCAGGATATTTCCAAAATGTTCAATTACAAAAAAATGGCGGCTACATTTTTAGTTGGAATATGTATCATAAATTTCAAACGGTTAAAAAAATAACTTATTAGCATCGTGACTATTCAAATTAAAAATACAATTCAATCAAGTACAGTGGCTGCAGCAGATTATGAAGGGCGACGGATTACAGATCCTAAGCGAGTAACAATTTATTCTGTGAAACTCAATGACCTCAACCTCCTTTGTTTTCACCGAGCTGGCTAATACAATGAATTATAGGGGAGGGTTCTTATATAACCTTGTTTTCACAGAGTGACGTCACTGCATTTCACAGAAAGAAGTATGGAGGAGAGGGTGTTATATAACCTTCTTTTCACCAAGTGATGTCACTGCGTTTCACAGATCTTAAAAAATTATTTTTTAAACACAAATATATATATTATTAATGGCTCCTACTTGGCACTAAAGGGTCATGAGCTCCACTTTATTAGGTATGCATGACCGCTCAATCGCTAGGCAAAACTAATTGTGTCTTTGGGATTATTTACGTTATGTAATAAACCTTGATGAGGTATGAATGAAATGACTATTATATATCTTCAGTCAGTCTTTAAGATGGTGCTTTACATAGTGAATTCATTATAATGATCAGACATATCAAGTTAAAATTGCCCTGCCGGCATATAAGCCATAAATAAAATCCGCAATAATACGCAGACAGTTAAAACTTCAAGCCAAAACAGACTAATGACCTAGCAGATACAACTACCAAGCAGTTCAGTTGTGGAAGCTTGAGTACATGTTTTTATCTCTGAAATTAAAAGGTCGTATCTACCACTTTGTAAAAAGACAGATACGACCTTTCAATCACCAGGAGACGATGATATATACAACCCAGTAGGCACGGAATGTTGAACCAATGTCGGCTTAATGTTGGCTCGTTGTCTGCGACAATGGTCCAACATTTAACCAACATTAGTTCAATGTCTCATGCCTGCTGGGAATGATCGCATGGCGTTAATCAGCACCTTGGAAAAGGGAGTGAAGAGGAGCTGTTTGTTTGGTCGGGTGTGTCACAGTTTGTGGAGGTGGGAATGGTAGGATTCAGTGCAGTGGGGGGTAACTGGGCGGGGGCGGTGTGGGAATCTGTGGAAGTAAAGACACCAGAGTCGCCAGCTTCTCTGGTAAGATTGGCGGCATCCAACAGAGACGAGCACTCTGCCAACGTATCCTTATCTGTCTTAGCTTCATGTTTATCATCACAAGCTATTTGTTCACTGGCATCACAAGCTCCAGCGGGAGCCTCTTCACAACTCACAACGGTAGCGGAAATATGTCCTAAGTCAAGCGGGAGCCCCACATCATCGAGTAAGGAAACAGTATCAGTTGTATTCTCTTTGTAAACAGTCTCTGATTCTTCAGTTGTAGATACAGTTTGTGTGTGATCACTTGAATCATAGTTTGTTTGTGTCTTGTCTGCTAAAGCTGGACCGTCTTGTGTTTTATGTTGATCATCTGAAGTTGACATGTTTGCTGCAGTAACATTTGAATGTCCCTGTGTATCGGGACTTGACTCTTTCGATACCATCTGCTGATCATCTACAGGAGGCGATGCTGCTAATATCACATCTCCCGTTTGTTCAGCAGGTGGTGACAGGACATGTGATACACTCTCTGTGTCACATCTAATGTTGATAGAATTAGTAGAACTTGAAACAATGTCTGCTAAAACCTGAACAGCTTCTTGCATTGCAATAGCGATTTCATCATCACTGGTGTTCATTTCTGAAGTTGGAAAGTTTGTATCTGTTGTGTCTAGAAACATTGCGCCCCCACTACTTGATAACGTTAAAGATTCATCTAAACATGGCATCTCTTTTTCAAGTTCAGCAATTACACTTTGAACATGAGACTCACAATGACTTTCACTTGCTGTCACTTGTAGTTTGTTCTCTTGCTCTGTATTTGTTTCACTTGCCTGCTCGGACAGGGTGTGCGGTGTCTTATCATTAATAAATGCTGTGTCATCTGCACGTTCACTTGCCTGTTCAGATTGGGTGTGCAGTGTCTTATCATCACTAAATACTGTGTCATCTGTGTCTTTACTTCTCATCACATTAGCACTGCTGTCCGCCTCCTGATCGTCACATTTGACCTCAACTGACACACTACTCACGGCTGGCTCCATGGTTTGGTCATCTTCACTCTCACTGGTTATGTTATCATAAACAACTGGCTCTGTATAAGGCTTTTCTCTCTCTGTACTGCATTCACTGCGTTCAAAACCAACAACATCATCACCTTTAATTTCATGTGGCACATTACCGCTACTCATTTGTAGTTTATCAATTTGATCTTGGTCTGTATCGATTACCATACATTCATCGCTGCAGTCTGTTTTGTCATTGTTATCTTTGATTTCATCTGACACCTGAAGACTGCTCATGACTGGTTCCATGGTTTGGTCTTCTTCACTCTCACTGGATATATTATCATACACAGGTGGTTCTGTACAGAGTTTTTCTTGTTGAGTACTGCATTCTAAACCAGCAACGCTTTCAAAATCACCTCCGATATCATGTGACAGTGGTGACTTCATTTGGTCTTTGTCACTGTCACTTGCCACTTTTTCTGCTTTCTCATTTTCACCCTTGACCTCATCTGGCACATTTACACCACTCATTTCTGATTCCTTTGTTATTTCACTTCCACTTGGGATACCCTCAGTGCTGTTGCCTTCTTTCTTAAAATCAGATTTGACGTCATCAGATATATTGGGACTCGTCTTTTCTGGTTCCTTTGTTTCTTCACTTTCAGACGGGATATTATCAACTTTACTTTCAGCTTCCCCATCTTCACTTTCAACCTCATCTGGCAAATCAACACTACTCATTTCTGGTTCCTTTATTTGTTCTTTTGCTTGGTCATTTTCACTTGAGATACTATCAACTTTACTTTCCACTTTCCCATCTTCACTTTCTACATCATCTGGCATATCAACACTGCTCATTTCTGGATCCTTCAGTTGTTCTTTTGGTTGGTCCTCTTTACTTGAGATACAATCAGATTTACTTTCTACGTTCCCACCTTCACTTTCGACCTCATCTAGCAAATCAACACTACTCATTTCTGGTTCCTTTATTTGTTCTTTTGTTTGGTCCTCTTTACTTAAGGTATTATCAGCTTTACTTTCTATGTTCCCATCTTCACTTTCGACCTCATCTGGCAAATCAACACTACTCATTTCTGGTTCCTTTAGTTGTTTTTTTGGTTGGTCCTCTTTATTTTCACCTGAGATACTATCAGCATGGCTGTCTGCTTTCTCTTCTTCATATTTGACTTCATCTGACACATTTACACTACTCATTTCTGGTTCGTTTGTTATTTCCCTTGAGATATCATCAGCACTGCTTTCTTCTTTTTCATCTTCACCTTTGACCTCATCTGACATATTAAGAGTGCTGGTTTCTGGCTCCTCTATTTGTTCCTTTGTTTCAACACTCTCACTTACAATACATTCAGCGCTACTGCTTTCTTTCTCATCTTCCTCTTTGACCCCATCAACACTAATCACTGCTGGTTTCATTGTTTGTTCATTTGTTTGTTCCACATTTATTTCACTTGAAATTTTATCAGCGCTGCTGTCAGCTTTTTCACTTTCCCATCTGTTGTCTGATTCATTAACACTACACTGTGTCTGTTGCTTTATTTGTTCCTTTGTTTGGTCCACATTATTTTCCAATGAGATTTTATCGGCACTACTATCCACTTTCTCATCTTCCTCTTTACCATCTGACACATCTACACTGCTCACTAAAGGTTTTATTGTTTGATCCTCTTTACCCTCATGACAGATACTGGCAAAAACAACTTTTTCTGTAGATAGTTCTTCTGCCTGAGTACCACATTCTCTGACTTCAAAATCTGTGACACTATCAACCTGATCTTTAATCTCAGTAAGTATATTGTTCACTTCACCACCTACTTCATCTGTTGATGACATCACTACATCACATCCACCCTTCTTTTCAACATTGCTAGTGCTGGATTCAACTTTAATATTGTCTTCCGGTTGATTGGTTGTTACTGATAATGTATCCAGTGCAGCAGCTGTATCTTTGGGCGAGTCATTTTGATAAGCATTAACAGCCGCAACAGTTTCAGCCCTTTTATTAGCAGTGGCATCTGTAGCTTTCTCAGGATCATGAACAGTGGGGATTTGCGAACCATCTACTTTTTCAGTACTTTTCTCGCAAATGCTTTCTTCAGCTAATTTGTTCTCATTGGATGTACATTTACCTAGACTTTCTCCACAAGCCTCAGTCTGCTCACCAGAACTTGATTCCGCGTCAGATATATTTATAACAGAATCTTTATCTTTGTCCATACTAGCTGTAGACTGTTCTGGGGTGGCTTTGGATGTATGTTTTGATTGTTCGGTACTGGAGTCCTCATCGACTATCATAGGCTCATCGGAGACATCAATAGGATCATCAGAGACATCATCGCTTTCATCATCAGAAGAAATTTGTTGATAAACAGTGGCTTCACCTGCGATTGCTAACTGCTCACAAGCATGTGCTTCAACGGTACCTTCAGTGTCAATAATATCACTTCTATCGGTCATGGGACCAGATACCTTAGACATTTCTCCCTCATCATTGCTTACTTGTGGAGGAATAATTTCAGCAGTATCTTCTGATTGTTGTAAACTATGATATTCTTCTGGTGAGATTGTTTTTTCAGGCTCACTTGCGTCACCAGCAGATGCAGGTGGTTGACAAATATTAAGTTCTAAAGCTGTCATAGTCTCTTGACAAACATTGTCTTCAGCAGCCTTCTCAGAATCAACACTTAGATCAGACCCTGATAATTGCTCTGTAGATGGGACATCTGTTTTAGAAATATTTTTTTCAACAAGTGTCAAGTGCTCGGAACTTGTATCATTCTCAGCGGTTTCATTTTCTGCAGAAGTATTTGTTTTTTCTTGAGAATCATCGTCTTTTTCCATTAATTTTGATCGAGAGTCTTCACCAACTGCTGGTGCATGCTCTGGTTCCTTTATCGTAATCTCCTCAGAAACAGTAGCATCAGTTTCCTTTGTTTTTAATGCAGAAACGCTCCCATTACAGGACTCTGTGCCGTCCGACATGGACTTTTCAGACACAATGGAGCTCACTGTCGTCGCCATATTATCAGTCTTCTTGGGTTCTGGTGATGAGGCACCCGAGTCACACAGGTCTATTACAGGATCACTATTATCACCACTGTCGCTGGATGAGCAGGGCTTCAGCGACTGGGATACAGAATGCACAGAAGCAGAGCAGATAACTTTGCTTTCTGTACTGGGACTCTGCAGAGTTGTACGAGACACTAGGGTCGGTGATGAGACAGTTGGCTGATCAGTGATTACAGAAGATGGTGCATCAGTTGAGGACAATTCTTCCTCCTGTATAGCTTTGTCGGCAGCTACCTCGGATATATGAGGTATTTGCTTGGCAGCCTGCACTGCATCAGCCAGTACTTTTTCTGCAACTGGCTCGGATGTATCAGGTATTTGCATGGCAGTATGTACTGTTGGTGTAGATGCCACAAATTCAGATTCCAAATGGGAAGTTGTGGTACATGGCGAGGTTGAGTCATCGGAAAAGCTAGCATCAGATGATCCTATAATGCTACATTTGTTTGAATCTTCAGTAGAGATATTTTCTTTAATGTCTTTCTGAGATGATGCAGTAGTGCTAGGCTTAGCAGCGTCACTAAATGGACTTCCCATACTCCCTGCAGTTGTTACTTTTACAGATACACTTCGACTTTCGTCAGCTGTATTTACACTACCAGGTCCCACACTTCCTGATGTACTTTGACTGACCGTACATTCTGATGGCTGACCAAACTCGTCAGTGTTAATTTGAGTCTGCGGTGACTCTGAGGGAGAATCTGGCGATTCTGTCTGACTTTTTTCAGCTAACTTCTCAGCTAGTGTAGAAAGTTTGAATAGATTTCCGCTGACAAAAGTTTCAGATAATGAATAATTTTTTGCACCAGAAGTACATGCCAGATTTTCTACTCTTTCAGATACACTGGCAGTAGATGTCAAAGCCTCTCGTTCAGTGTGACCCGTGCTTTTTCCTGCATTCATTTGTATTTGTTGTTGAGCTTCATTTGAGGCGTGTTTACCATCGGAGGATGAGATGTGATGTATTTCCTCGCTTGATGACTTAGTGATCAAAGGTGAGACATCCTCAGTAGGAGTCACAGATTCCTCCAGTGTTAAATCCACCACTTCATCTGGCAGCGTCACATCAGATTGAGTGGCGCTAGAGACATTACATATAACAGGGACAGCTGACGCTGATGTGCTGCTCACCCCAGTTATATCATCCCGTGCTGATGATAAAAGACTCATGCTAACTGTATCAGATAGTGTGGTACCGCTGGTAACATCTGAGGTGGTTATTTCTCTAGTGGTGCTGGCGTGAATGGCACCGGGGAGAGCTTTATGACTGGCACTGGAGATCTCTGTAGTGGTGCTGGTGTGTATGGCATCTGGGAAAGATTGATGACTTGCACAAGGGGTCTGAGATGTGGACGGGGCCATAACTTCAGCTGTCGATGGAGTGTTAATAGTGACTGGAATGACATCAGATGAAGAAGGCAAGTTACTGTGACTGTCAAATGTTGAATGACAAATGTCTAAATGTGGTGGAAATAATGGAGTAATAGTGTTTTGTGACATAAGTTGTGAGTCTGGTAAAGATACCACATCTATAGGTGACATTTGGTCAGTAGACTGTGTCACGACACCCATGTTCATCTGAGAAGGCGACATAGAGAGAGTACTTGGCAAGTTGACAGCTTTAGTTGTGAGTGAAGCCACCTCTGCCAGCAGTCGAGCGGTGTTGGTGAGATTAGACGCTCTTCTACCTCTGCCCAGTAACAACGGGGAGTCATCACCAGAGATGCACCGAGATGGTGAACTGCTCTTCCTCTCAGACGGAGAAGATTTGGAATGAGCAGGATTGGCAGTGATGTGTATAACAGGGTTTTTCAGCACTCTGCGACACTTTAGGTCGTACACACGACGGCACAGGAACACAGTCTCAGGGTCAGCGTTGACAGACGGCATATGGCGGCCATTTTGTTCAATAAATTCTTCACTGGGGATGATAGTAGTACGTAGCCTACTTCCCTGATCAGAACGTCGTTGCTCAGCTTTGTACCTAAAACAAACCAAAAATTGTCAGCACAAATAATTGAACATTATCCATTTAAGTGATAGTTGATATATTATTTAAATTAACCCTACACTGCTGCATAAAATTTGCAGCATGTGTGGTTTCCCACTATAGTTGCAGTCAACTTCCACCAGCGCTGGGTGTTTTTCACTGATTTCGCACTCCTTTTAAGCATTCCAGTGCCTACCCCGAAAATTTTGTGAAATTTGAGTATTTCAAAAGCTAGACCATTTGACATGTAGTGAAATTTCGTGATTGAAGCTGATAGCGTTCAATGTGTTTATAGAGGAGCGTCATAATACGCAAAAACTACATGTCCAATCGTCTAACTTTTAAACTACATAATATTTTTTCTTGAAATCTTCAGGGCAGGTGCCGTAAAACTAGAAACTAACGCTTGGAAACTTCCATGACAATTGGATGAAAATTGCAGTAGCTATGAGCAAAAAACATGCAACGCGAAAGTGACAGATTTAAAGTGACTTTTACTTTAAGTAATATCTGACACATCTGAAATTAAAAGTCATTATATTACAAAATCAGTCAGTTAGCTACCTTTAAAGCGCAAGTAGAAAGACACCACAAAACGAAAAAAAAAAAAAAAAAAATTTTTTTTTTTTTTTTTTTTTTAGGAATTTACTTCTATAGCCGCACACAGCAGGCTGCACTTGGTTTATTTTGGGCGACGATAGTCGCACATAGCAGTGTAAGGGTTAAAAGAATGTAAGTAGATTTTTTCTCTGAAGTATCAATACTTTTCACCCACTTGGAAGGTGCATTTGAAGCTGCATCATCTGATTTATAGACCACAAGGGATATTTTGCATAAAATTCATTAATTACAAAACATAGGCTTCAAATTTACTTTAAAAAAAACTGGCCTTTGAATGTGAATGACTGGCAAGTGAAAATAGCTCAACACAGACAGGAATAGCCCTGAATTCAAAGAACTTGACACATTTAGCAATATTCATGAAAAATTACCTGCAATAGTGATTAAATGGCAGCACATGACATTTGTCTTCGATGCATGCGACAGCGACGACATCACAGTGACGAGAAGCAAATACCTCAGTAGGTATACACTGCGGCAGTCGTTCAGTCTCTGTGTGCTCGGGACGGTAAAACCATAATATAGACATCATCATCTCACCTAAACAAAAACATATTCACATATAAAAACAATGTAAACATATTTAACATTTCTATTGTTCAACGAGATGAATCTTAATTTTGTATGTATAGCGACATGTGATGTACTATATGATAGAAGAAAATCAGATATGACAGAATAAAAACATTGACCTGGGATCTTTTTGTAGAATTCAGACACTTTCAAATTTTTCTAGCACTTCTATCAATCCTGTTTATAGTGGACTGATCATTAACCCTTACGGCGCGGGGACCGTCTTCAGACGACAGAATCTGACATCTGAAGTCGATCCCCGAACTGAAAGAGTAAAATATTCATAACGGCCGTAGACCCATAACAGGTATTGAAATGAAGCGAAGAGCTGACCAAGACATTCATAATGATTTCAAATTGAAAAAAACCTTTGATCACCATGGTTTATACAACATATATCTGAGCGTTGTAAGAGTTAAAAACATTCATAAATATATAATGAAGTGTTTTTTGAGGCAAGTTAACCTGTATCAGGGTTCTCCCAGAGAGCTGTGATCTTGGCGACATAAGGAATATCTTTTTTCCTGGGTCCAGATTTCACCAATACACAATCTCGTGCAGTGACGACATCACCATCATCGTGGCACATAGACTCGTAACATTTTCGTTCTACAGGGGGTGTATCCACCTGAAAAGAAAATATATTTCAAATAAATATAAAATTATTTCAAAATAAAATGTTCAGATTCAAAGAATGTCTTTAGAAATAGGCTTAACATAGGTTAACCATTGAAAAGGCAGAATCTATAGACGTCAGATTGTGCCGTCTAAAGACTGACCCTGCACTGGAAGAATTAAAAAAATTATAATGGTCGTAGACCCATAACATATATTCAAATAAAAAACATATATTCAAATAAAGCTAACTAAGATTTAAATTGAAAAACCCTTGTGATGTGATTAATTGATTAGATATTTTTATATATATTATTTATAGAAATGAAGCAAAGACACCTAATCACCACCTAATTTTTAGTCATAGTTTTTATGAAGCCAAAAATTGTTAGGTACATGAAAAGTCCACAAAGTTGAACTAATATTGCTAAAATATTTTAATTTATAACGAAATTAAGCAAAAAAATTGTGGTAATTTAAGATTTTTCTGTCATTGGAAGAGCTCTGTATTAGCAATTCCAGATTCAAATGAATAACAATAGTTTAAATAATTCAGCATCTGGAAAACAAGTAATCATTTTAAAATTTGCACCCACTTGAAGTTGTGCCTCTCTACTATGACCTACAACTTCAAGTGAGTGGAAAATGCTAACATTTGTTTAATTTGAGACCAAACATTTGCAAATTTTAATATTCAACCCTTTCAGCCTGAAAAGCTATGTAATTTTGCCCATTTGCCATATTTAAATTTATGAGAGAAATATTTATACATGTTCGAATGATATTAAAGGATGTAATGCAGTTAATTCATTAAGTACGGGGACCCACTATGGATGTCAGATTCTGACGTCTATCTAAGTCAGAATCTGACATCTGTAGACCATGTCTGAAGTGAAGTCTATCTCTGCACTGAGAGAGTAAAATTTTATAAATGGCTGCAGACCCAAAGCAGGCATTCAAATGAAGCGGACATTTATGATGACTATTTTGAAATAAAAAAAACTTTGGTCTTCATGGTTTATACAAAAATAGTGTTTTAAGAGTTAAAGCTTGAACGAGGAAATCGCTAATCAATAATATTAAAACAAACTGTTCCCTGGATGAGCCTACCTGCATGTACACAGGCTTGAGCTCTGTTGATCCTTTCCAGTGCCAGCCATGCTTTGGCAGACGCTTTGACGCACCCGGAGAAAGTTTTGATTTTGCATTTCCACCGGCACCTCCCTGGTGAGATTGGCCGCCAGCCGCACTGCCTGATCTACCCTTTGTTATACTTGGCATCGATATATGTAGACTTGACGCTGCTGCCGATGGCACCCTAGTCTTCCCTGCAGTGGTAGAGCTCGGTTTGATTACATTAGGTGATTTCTCAGGTGCAGCTTTCTGACTGCTAGATGACTTCACAGGCAAAGTTAGAGAACTGGGCACAGTCTTCTCTGTTTTTTTCATAGAAAAATTTCCTTTATAAATTAGTTTTTCACCACCTTTATTTGAGGCGGAATTACTCCGACTATTTTTCCTGGACGGCGCTGGTTTTGTGACTGTAGGTGTTGCCTTAACAGATGTGGATGATTTAGCAGATGTAGTGGATGATTTAACAGATGCAGTAAATGACTTGGCAGGTGGCTTATCAGCACCTTTACCTGCCTGGGTCATCACACCTCTACCTGCATGACTTGCCACATTTTTTCCTGCATTGCCGGTGACATTCTTGCCCAGAGGGCATGTAGATTTATTTTTTTGAGAATCTTTTCCCGCTTGAAGAGTACTTTTACTAGTTGTTTGTCTCGCACTGGATTTACTTTTGGAAGGCTTATCCTTAACTACTCTTGGACTTTTACTTAACAAGGCACTACTAGAAGGAACTATCAAACACTGTTTTGAAGGAGGTTCGTCTTTATGGGCACTGACTGAATGTGATCGCTTGCTGCCTGTAACTGCTTTATTGTCTTTACTGGCAGTAGTTGCATTCGATCGTTTACCACCAGTGGCTGCTTTAGTTTGTTCAGGTTGTGACTTTCTGGCTATTGGAGGCTCCTTTAACATGACTGCTTGCTTGCCGCCTCCCCCATGGCAGTCAAGCAAGCATTGGTTACCCTGAGATTCTAACATGTCATCATTCTGAAACATTGTACATTAAGCATTATAAAATATTTCCAGCAAAAACTGATGAATTCATCCTTTTAGAGTGACTTGCTGCTGAGGGAATAAAGATTTATAAATACTGTATTTATTCTAATAAACACCCACATTTCAAAACAGTGTGACAACATCCCATGATTTGAAAATAAAACTGAGGATCAAGTACCTGGTACACTATATGATCACTAAACAAGAGCACACTCGATAATAGCCCGCCGCCGAATTATGATAAAGAAAGTAAAGACGAATGTCATCACGTAAATAACAACCCAAGATATAAATGGTATGTTAAACCAGCCGCTTTTCAAGTTATCGCGCCCACAAGGTCAAATTATGGACGTAAAATAAATGTGAAAAATGGCAATGAGCTGACCATTTTGATTTTTTTACCGGCCATTATTGAGCTTGTCCAAGAACTGCTTATTAGTAACATGCATAACAAACTTGAGGAGGATACTTGTGCAAATGTTGAAGTTATCGCGCCTACAAGGTCAAATTATTGACGTAAAAAGAGAAAAATCGCAATAAATCGGCCATTTTGAATTTTTTTTCAGCCATTATTGAACTTGTCCAAGAAATACTTATTAGTAACATGCATAACAAATTTGAAGAGGATATGCGAAAAACTTTTCAAGTTATCGCGCCCACAAGGTCAAATTATTGACGTAAAATGAGAAAAATCGCAATAAATCGGCCATTTTTTTTTTTTTTTCAGCCATTATTGAACTTCTCCAAGAACTACTTATTAGTAATATGCATAACCAATTTGAAGAGGATATGTGGAAAACTTTTCAAGTTTTCGCGCCCACAAGGTCAAATTATTGACGTAAAATGTGAAAAATCGCAATAAATCGACCATTTTTTTTTTTTGCGGCCATTATTGAACTTGTCCGAGAACTGGTCATTAGTAACATGCATAACAAATTTGAAAAGGATATGTGAAAAACTTTTCAAGTTATCGCGCCCACAAGGTCAAATTATTGACGTAAAATGTGAAAAATCGCAATAAATCGGCCATTTTTTTTTTTTTTTCGGCCATTATTGAACTTGTCCGAGAACTGGTCATTAGTAACATGCATAACAAATTTGAAAAGGATACGTGAAAAACTTTTCAAGTTATCGCGCCCACAAGGTCAAATGTTAACGCCGACGCCGACGCCGACGCCGACGCCGACGCCGCCGAACTTCAATTGCAATAGCCCACCTTTTTTAATTAAAATTAAAAGGCGGGCTAAAAACTACTCTCCTAAATACCCATCCTCCCTGTAATCTGAGGGGGTACCAATATTCTTAATTAAAGGACCTGGTGTTTTTTAGAATAAACACAGTACATGAATGTCCTTTACAGGTATCATGCTATCAGTATCAACTTTTAATAGGTGTTGTGATACTTGCACTAAAGACTTTTTCATCTGCACCAGTATTTTGGATGAATCAGTTGAAAAATAATTGACCCACCCTGAAAAAAATGTGTCAAGATTTAAAAATTAATGATGGTATATAATAATATGGTATTTAACAGGGATCGTGAAAAAACTTTTTACTTATGGCGGATACTGGTCAGTCCAGTGAACTTGGCGGACTAGACAGAACTTTGGTGGATATATTTCAAAATTATACATTAAATGTATAATTCATGATGTTGTAATCTTCAGAAATTGCATAATTTGACAAATCATGATGATAAATGTTACTCTCTTACTAATTTCAGTTGATTTTATACAAAAAAGTGACTCTTCAACATGTTCAAGGTGAAACATTACTTAGTCCCAAAATCAATAAACATATCAATAAGGCCCAAATATATTCAAAATGAAAATATTTGGCTCAACCTGTTTGAAAATGAATCTGATGTATATACTCTGGTGCGATTATGAGTAAAAATTAAAACAACCAGTCCAGCGAATATCGGTTCAAATGGGTCGTAAAATGGATTGGAGGATAAATGGTGATTATTCAAATGAGCACAATGCCTTCTGAATATACATGGATAGAATAAATACTGTTCAATAGTGGTCATATGGGCACAAAACTATCAGACACGGCTTTAGAAGTAAGGGCCAGTAATTTATATGAAGTCACTGGTCCTTTGGGCTACAACCTCAGAGCAGTTAGTGTAGAACCCTATCTTCGAGCAAATCTTCTATGCACAAAAACGGTTCGTCACCACAGTAATAAAGTAGAGCTCTATAATCTCTCTCATGATTCATTTGGTAATCAAACTATGTAAATATAAATCGTTCTGTAGACAGCAGTTAAGTCAAAGTTGTGTGACAAAAAATTTAGATGTACATGAGCTTCACCCTTTCAAAACCTAACCATGTATACAATGTGGGGCCAGTGATTTCCCTCAATCACGGAAAACGGGTAGAAATCGCGGGTAAGACGATCTGAAACGAACTTCCCAAAAGTCCCCGAATTTGTAAATGTATGAAAAAAAATTATGTGAACAGCCTTTTTGAAGCAAATTGGCATTTTTTTTAAGTTTAAAAAGGTTATTTTGCCCAAGAGCCCACCTGCCTGTAACCTCAGGGAGTTATCTAATCAATGCCCAGGGTGATTATTGCAATAAATACTGTAAATTACAAGAGTTTGCAGTTAGTAAAAGCCAAAACAGAAATGAAACAGATTTCAGTGTTTGCCGAAACTGAAAAGTATCGAAAATCCATGGCTCTAATAATGTGCACACCCACATTAATTTCAGGCGAAATCACATCAAAATTTTAATCAATAAGGCTCTGCAACTCAATTTTTAAAGATTGTCACTTTTTCAAAAGAGAAATGTTTTATGTTTTAGATTGAAAAATGATGTGTTAAATCTAAAATCAAATGAATCAACAAAATTAAAATAATCAGGGTTTGAAAAATTACGGACGAAGTCCAGAATTTGTGTTCGCAAAAAAAATTATATTAATTGTTTTCAAAATTTGCGCACCGCATGGTTTACTTTATACAAACCCAAAAATAAAATAAAAACAGATACACATGCAAGACCGATTTTAATGTAAAAATGACCAAAGTGCAAGTTGTCATTAAGTGAACTAAACAAATAAGACAGATTTCCAAACCCTTGTGCTTAAGAAACCATATACATTTTCAAGCATGTTTCAGAAATATCACTAAATTCCATAAAATAGTTTTTGGCAGATGCTTTTAGTTAATTCAATAATTCAATATTGGAGATGTCTATTCTTCATAAATAGTAATATATATATCCAGCTTTAATAATGAATGAAAAATAGACACAAACAATTGAGCAGCACAAGGGTTAACATACAATTTTAAAACTAATTTAATGTATACATGAATCAATGTTTAAAAAATACAGAACTTTTGACAAGTCATAGCATCATGATACTGTAAACAGGGGAAAAAAACGGCATTCGTTTTATATTGGCGGCCCTTTGGCAGTTTGATCTAAATGACAATGTTTCTGTCTACCAAAAAGAATGAACATTAGGACTATGAGTATAGTATTGACGTACCATAAAAATAAATCCACCGATATTACCCTCTGCCAATTATTTTCATTCCCCTATGTTTACAGTAAATAGAAGAACAAGTTCAACATCAGCAGTGCTCATGAATCCCAAATCTTTGCTTTGCCGAGCCTGTATGGTTTCAAGCCATTTCCCGATCTAATATAATAACATTGAAATTTTGGAAATATTTTGAGGTTTATGGACAGTCAATTAAAGAGAGCCTATTTTGAAATCATACAAATTAAAAAAAACTGAAGCTGGAAATTGCTCTAGCAATTCCTTATTCAAATGACTGCAAAAATTGTAACAAATTCTGCAGGATAAGGGTTAACTTTATGATTTTTCTCTGTTTTAGATGAGCACGCACATTAGATTTAGGCTACGCATTGCCCAATGTGCACATTGGGTGGTTGCCAAATTCTAAAAAAAGTTCATTTCAGCAGATAAAAAACATGGATGCAGCTGGGGTTTTTTTTATTTTAACTCTTCCAGTATTAGGTGTTATGTGTTTTTTTAGGCCATTAACCATCTCTTATTATATTTTTTTTCTGATCTAAAACAGAGAAATTATTAATAGTGGCCTTATAACAAAAACATCATATATATATATTAAACCTTTTCTTTTTATTCATCCTTTTTAAGATTGAGACAATGGTGTAGCCTTATTTATTTATTAGTAATTTTCACTTAGCCCGTGTCCTGAATATTCAGTTAGTGTAAAAACTTCTCAATTTTTTGAAGCTGGAATTGAACTATCAAAACTTCAAGTTTCAAACAATGAAAAATATCATCTCTAAAATTGACTTATAGCTAATTGAGTTAATGTTAACCTTTGTCCTGCTGTATTGATTGTTAATGCTTATTCATTCAAAGCGGCGATTAATCACACAATTTCCAGCTGTTTAAATCACAAACTCTATTTATTTTTTAAAATTAGACACATCAGACCCGAAATAAATCATTTAAAGAAATGAGCATCTTTCCACAACTTATTTCATGAATTTAGGTGGCATTTACTTTGTGTTGAAACTTGCTTGAAACCATATACTAGTAAATATACAAACAATTTCATACAGGCCTAGCAAAACAAATGTTAAAATCTTAAAAAGTATATTGTATAACTTTACAATATTATCTGAAAACATTACATCAATGTATTCTAGGAGTAATGTCCAGTTACATATTATAAGTGAATGCCTTTACATTAAACAATACAGTTATGACAACTATATATTATTCTACTGCTAAAAACTCCCCCATGAGGTTGCAATTTGAAAGTGGAACCAAGACCAAACCCACAGCCTCACCTAAGAAGAAGGCTTAGCTTGCAGAATAAATTGTAAAACCATAAAGAAAGCAATACAATGGTACAATTGCTATAAGAGAAAGAAATAATTATAAAACACACTAGCTAACATCGGAACAGTTCTCTTGTTAAAGATTAGGAACGGAATGATAGATTTTAATACTTAACTATGAATAACTGAATGAAATTTGAACCTGGTTAGTCACCGGTGTACAGTGAACAATGGAAAAATGCAAAACACAATAATTTGTTGTCATTAAAACTCTTCATCTTGCAAACTAAGAGACAAGTTTAAACATGTTTTTCCAAATAGAAATTAAAGTAACAGGATTAAAGTCAAGGTCTACCACCTGAAGTCGCAGAAACTACACTTTAATCCCAACAATTCGATTAAAAAACAATCCAGGTCGGCTGGGTCTCACCAGGTTAATCATTTCAGAAGTGTGTTTGCCTTTCACCATGAATTTGGAAGGATAAAATGAATTTGAAAGTGATATTAATTTTGAGGTAGATCTAACAATAACAGGACTGTGGGAGGAAAGAGAATAGCCTACCTAGCCTATACTTGCTCCGTACAGCTCACCTTCTTGTTCCTTCGTCTTCGAGGATTGGCAGGTTCAGCACGTTGCATATTCCGGTCTGGAGTCCGTATTTGTCTGATGCCGTGAAGGGCATGCATCGCTGCCATCTGAGGCATAGCGTGTCGCCCAGCTGGTAACGGCTGCCTCGGTGGCGTCACCGACCCGGGAGATCTGACAGGAAAATGACCAGGTGCAGATTTTGTAGGAGAATCAGTAGCAGTTTGTTCTGGTTTCTGAGGACTGTGGGAGTGCAGAGGTCGGATGCCTTGAGGGGGCAGGTTATAAAGTCTAGGACTGCTACCGTAAGTAGACTGACTTTTTTGTGAATGTGCAGGTTGCGGTACTTGTGAAGTTTGGTTGTGGCGGCTGGGTATGGAAGTATGGGCAGGGCTGGGTCTGATTTGGCAGCCTGTAGGCACAGTGGCAGGCACACACTGTCTGGGATCTGGCACGGTAACAGGCACACATTGCCTCGGTGATGCTGAAGGACTGCGGCGATGCGGGGATGGCGAGTTAGATGCACAGGCAGGGGAGCTACACCCAGAGCTGGCAGATAGAGGTCGCGATACCCTCTCGAGATTGCTTTCTCGTACGGATACAGATTCTTGACCCTCACAGGATTTCGACTGATCTGGACTTTGTCTTGCACCAGCAGTATTCACACCAATACGGCCAGACAAACCTTTTGGCTTTGTGGTCGAGGAACTTGTTGAATCAGGTACACCAGTGCGACCAGGCAATGACTTCAGTTTAGTTGCAGAGGGACTTGCCGATTCACTCACAGTTTTATTTGGCTTCTCCACTGCCTTCTCAATTTGTCCTTTATCAGATTTTGCATCATGTGGCATTGCGCGCGATCGACTGTCAGGTTGTGACACAACGGACCTAGAGTCTATTTGTGATGACTGTGGCCTTATATTGTGAAGTGGAGGAGTGGAGTGCTTGGCTGCAGACCCAGGAGTGCACTGTGGAGGAACACGGGAACGATGATCAGGCTGAGGTGGAGCTGATCTCAAACTCGAATGTCCTGCCCTTAACTGCACATCTTGCTGTGGTGGACAAGATGTAGATGTGGCTTCTCGAGATGTATGTGGGCGAGTATCTTGAGGTGTTCGCGGCCTAGGATCTGGATTTGGCGTGCGTGGCCGAGGATCTTGATTTGGCAGTCGTGGCAGTGGATCTTGTAGAGGCGTTTTAGGTATTGGGTCTTGCTGAGGCGTTCGTTGCCTGGGGTCTTGCTGTGGTGTACGTGGCCTGTGTTCCAAATGTGGAGCACGAGGTCTCGCATCGGGCTTATGTGAGAATGGTCTGACTTGCTGAGGAGGTACAGTAGCTCTAGGGGGCTGTGTAGCACAATGAGTGGGTCTAACCACGGCACCAGGCCTTGTCGTACCAGTTTGACACTGTACAGGTTTAGTCATGCTGCCAGATTCATTGTTCACAGACGTTGTCATTGTGGAAGTAGCAGACAAACCTTCAGAAGATCTCATCCTCCTAGTTTCTTGAGTGCGTGTAGGCCTCACTCCAGAGAACTCCTGATTTTGTGTGGGTTGAGATGACTGATTTTGCTGAGGTCTTATAGCACCAGTTTGGCCCTGTGCCTGAGCTAGGGCAGGTCGGGGCACAGTTTGTTGATGACCTGACACAGATCTCACCACATTGCCCTCATAACCCTGAGGAGGTCTGACAGTGGTGGTTGGCTGTGCCATCATTGGCCTCATCGGAGGACCAGTGTGACCATGCTGAGACGGAGCAGACACAGACGAGCTCACCTGTGAGGCTGACTGAGCGTGGGGCCTTACTACACTACTCGGCTGAGAATGGTAAGTGGGCCCACCAGGCTGTGAATATCTAACATGACCACCTGCCTTCTGATGCTCATATTTACCTGCAGCACCATGTTGTTCAGGTCTTACATATCTCTGGGCTCTAGGTCCACCAGCCATCGTGTGACTCTGTGTCATATTAGAATGCCCAGGCCATGAAGTCCTAGGATCATAATGCTGTGGCCTTTGCATTTGATTTGGAGGAGCTTTAGAAGATGCTAGATGTGACCTAGGAGCACTATTACTTGCCGCACTCCAGGCTTGGTGTCCTGTTGCTATGGAGGGTCTGCCCATTGGTGGCACTGGACTCGCACGCTCCAGTTTTGTACGAGGAACTGTAGCAGGCATGGCCTGGCTGCTGTATGCTGGACTAGTACTTTCACGTGTTCCGCAACCCCCATCCTTCTTAATGGAATCTAGATTAAGGATGACATAATCACTGTCATTATTATCACTGTCCGATTTGTCACCTTTGAGGGGAGCTTTTTCTGATTTTGTTGCCTTATTTTGTGTGAGTTTCTGTGGAGGAGCTGCTGCTTTAGAGGGCCAGTCTTTAGTATCAGTCTTAGTCTTACAGTCTTGTACAGGCAAGCTCAGCTGTGTGGAGATACTTACTCCAGTAGCCGTCTTGCTCATCTCAGACGGCGCAGGCGCTGCTTGCTGAACTACGCTAGGATTCTGACTGATCTGTGTGACCACTCCAGTACGACTAGTAAATTCAGTATTTTGCTGCTGACTGGGGATGGGATGGCGTTGTGGAATTAATTGTCCGATGGCATTACCAGTCATAGGTGCCATCTGTATCTGTGTGTGCTGTATACCAGGTGGGGCGCCCTGCATCGTCATACGTGGACCTGCCATACCCTCACCGCCCTGCATAACACTATACGCTGTAAAGCCCTGCTGCATGGCCGCTTTTGACATGTCTACAGGGTGGGGTGTTATACCCGTGTGTGGCAGTGTGTTTTGGACGAGCACCTTCACTGGCTGTGACGCCTGCATCGGAAGTCCCTGTGGCACACTACTGCGCAGATCAGATTGTTGCTGAGGCTGTTGCATCGTCTGTAAAACTGGAACTTGTGGATAATAGCCTGTGGGGTGAAATACAAAAATCAAACACAAAGAATTAGGTGATTCAGAAATGAAAGGTCTACAAATTATAGAGATAAATTTGTGAGATAGGTCTAAATGTAAATTGATAACCAAGATTTAAAAAAAAAATACTAAATGTATAATCGACACCAGTGCTCTAGGGTGTTTACCGCCAACCACATGTTTGAGTGTTCAGACTGGGCTTGAAATCAATGGTATCACACTATCCTGTGTGTCATCTTATCAAATATTCTTTAGTGCTGAAACTTTTATTGGAAGTTACACATTTTATAAAAAAATTATGTGAATGTGAATTACTGTTGCCATTCTCATTTCATACTCATGTGAAAAAGAAAAATCAAAAATATATAAAATTAAAGTGAGAATGTCATTTGAATACTGTGATGCACTGTGTTAGCCAGCAGGGTGTGTGGGCATGTCTCGCAACACGCCCTAGAATTTACTACCTCGCCCTTATAGTATGCTGTAAACACACCCTGAAATTTAGCCCAATCCTAGCTAACACTGTGCTGTGATGGATTATACCAATTTTGTTTATTAAACGATTTTTTCATAAATACATGTCACGTGATGTATTAATTGTGACATGGGTGTTAAAAAGACTAATATATATATTTGTTTCAGTAGAGTAGAATAGCGAATGAGTGAATGGATAAATGAAAGTATGAATTAATGAATATGGACTTTTGTGTACACATAGGCTAAACTGGATTAGGCGAACCTCTTTGAGAACGACAATATGATAATCAGTTCACCTTTTTTTTCATTCATCAGTGTTTGAAATGGGAGAGTTTTAATGTGAATTTGATCACATTTTTCACTGTTTATATTTCTGAGTTACAATTGTAAAACAGTCCTATAAATGCTACTTCAGTGCTGCAATTCCTAACAATTCCCAAATTTCGAAAAAATTAAAATAAATTAGTTAAACATTTGTGAGAAAGATATTAATTAAAGGCATAGTCCACTGTTCATAATTAATATGTGTGACAAGGGGGGGCCGACAAAGCACCTCGCCAGACATGATAAAATACAGTCCATAATTTGAGTAATTGTTTGCATGAGTAAAAACGATTTCTACAGAACGATTTCCATTGTGAGATCTATAAAATGTATGACGCGAGACCTCAATGACTCACTGAAAACAATAGGGTTAGAACGCATCATACATTTTATAGCACTCACAATCTATATAGAAACTATTTCTACACACCCAAATGTATATGATAATACCTCGAAAAATTACAGACTCAGCGCATGCCGCTTCAGCAGTGCACCACGTTGAAAGTTAAAAAAATCGCATAAGGATGGAATTGTGTGATTGTGTTACTTACTGGTATATCCTATTTGCTGGTTGTAGGGTGTCAAGTTGAATGCTTGCCCATATTTTGGATAAGGCATCATAGTGTAGTTCCCCTGGTGACCAATTCTCATTCCTCCGGCGCCCATTCCCACGCTCATTCCCATTTGGTACGGCTGTCCTGGCTGACCGGACGACCCGTCATTATGTGAGTAGGGATAACCAGGAGCACTTCCCATAGCAGGAGATTTGTGCATCTGGGAAGCCTGTAAATTGTCTTGTGCAGTTGGCAATGATCCAGAAGCAGAGATATTAGCAGAGTTAGCGGGTTGTTGTGGATTCTGTGGATAAGCGGCTGGATCGTAAGAGGTAACACTCGGTGGGCATGGCGGTGGGTAAGATGCCACCGCCTGAACATCAGGGGTGCCAGTGTAATGTCCATATGTTTGTGACCCCTGGAGATGGGGGAATTGTGACATCTTCTGCTGCTGATGTTGCTCATTCTGCTGTTGTTGCTGCTGAGCTTCTATTCCGGATCTGATGGAAGCTTGGGCGTCTAGTGTAGTCATCTCTACTGTGTGCATCTGCTTGTCTTGATATTGCGATGAGGGTGGAGGTGTGGGCAATGGGTAATGTGCTGTAGGAGTTACAATCGGCGGTGGTACAGGAGAACTAAACTGTTGCTGTGGTGTGGGGGGAGTGGGATATATTTGCCGTGCTTGCTGTTGATTTGACGTCTCCTTTGTTTCAGACACTGTAGATTCAGTCGCTAAGATATTTCTGTCATTATTACATTGAACGTTGGAATCATCATCATCACTCAACACCTTAATGTCTCTCTCAGAAGATTTATCTCTGGATTCACTTTCTTTCTCTTCCATTTGCTTCTTCAACTTCTTTTCCTCAGACTTCGGTCTCGGGGACAAAGAATTCCTTTTCGGACGTGGCGATGTTGGAGGTTTTTTCATCGAAGGCCAATAGGTATTACTAGCAGACAGGATAGCCTGAAATGACAACAGAGCATCACATACTGCAGACAAGGTACATAAACAATGTATTGCATTGAAACATTCTAAGGCATATTAGTTAAATTAAAATTTAGTTTCCTAAATAAAAGTAAATTTCCTTTTAATTGAAATTGAATTTGAAAAGTTTGTTGACATTCAAGTCTCAATGTATGAACATTAAATAACACTGAAAGGACTAAAATTTTGGCAAAGCATCAGATGTTTAAAAACAAAGGTAAAACCTATTTTCTAAAATTGTAAATTGCTCGTTGCTAATTTTTAAAATTAAATATCAAAATATATAGATGAGCTGTAGTACTCAACTCTCCAATCTAGAGGACATATCATCCCCTTGGAGATGAATGGGTGTATTTTTACTTCACAAAGTGGCAGATACACCCTTATAAATCCCTAGGGACGATATGTCACTATGTGATATATATTCACCTGGGCATTCAGGCTAGCCAGTCTTCTAGGAGGAGGCCACAGTGGAATGTCTTCTTCAATCTTAACTTTTATTGATTTTTTCTTCTTTTTCTTCTTCGAAAATATACTTTTCTTTGGACCCGGTTTACCCCTCACACCAGATTTTGCCTTTTGTTTTTGCTTTGGACGACCTCCCACATTCTTCTTCCCCTGACTAGCTTTCTCAGTGTTCTTTGGCGATGCTCTTCTAGGCGGGTTGAATTCAAAATCTGAAGATGTAGCTGATGAATTGCTACCTGATTCACTAGTAGTTTCACTGTCTGCATCATCAGTCTCCATATCATAATCATGTTTTATAAAAACATCTTCCTTTCTTTTCTTTAGAGGGGGCTCATCGTTTTCTAACATTAGACTAGTAATAGCAGTGGAAACCAGACAAGCTGTACGTTTTATACGGGGAGCTCGTGGTCGCACCTCTGCCTTTTTAACTACCTTTGATTTATTGTTGTTTCTTTTTCCTCTCTTACCAACCACTTTGGGTCCAGATTTCTTCTGATTTGATTTCTTTGTGGAGGCTTTGCCTTTATTGTTGGAATCTTTATCACTTTCTTCTTCACTACTTTCTAGATCAGTTTCTTCACTAGTCTCCATCTTATCATCACTCACAGAATCAACATCTTTTTCTACCTCCTCAGCTGCCTTTGATTTGGCTTCAGTTTTGCTTTTTGCAGGTTTTGTGTTGACTGGTGCTTTCTTCTGGCTAGATTTGGCTGCACTGCCCACAGACACTTTAGTCTTGCTGCTCACAGCCTTATCAGCCTCTTCATGAGAACTATCTACATCTGTCTCATCATCAGTCTTCTCCCCTTCATCATCACTGCTTGGAGCATCCTGCTTTGTGTCCTGTAACTTTGATATTTGCATTCTAGTCAACTTTTTCTGGGGCTTTTTCTCTTTACCTTTTTGCACTTTCTTCGGCGGAGATGTCGGCTTCTTTGCTTTCATACTGCTCTTTGGATTTTTAACCTCAGGTTCCACCTTTTCAGCCTTTCCCTTTGTTGGTTTAGCCATCTTCTTTTTATCGCCAGGTGAGACTGTTGGACTAGCTGCTTCACTCAGAGGTTTGGACGTTTTATCTGCAGCAGGTTGATTTTTAGACTTAGGTGGTGTGGATGGTGTTTTAGCTTGTTTAACAGAGACAGGTTCTGCCTTAACTTGGGCATCATCCTGCTCTTTTTTGGGGGACTTAGATTGACTGCTCTTTGTTTCTTTCTTTTTCTGTTTTTCTTTATTTGTGGATGGCTCCTTCTCAGCCACTTTCTTTTCCACTTTCACTGTTTTGTTAACTCCACTATTTCCTGGACTACTACTGTCCTTAGAGGGTACATGACTAGAGGTAGAAGGCTTATCACCCGCTGTTTCTGGACTCTTTGATGGAGGCGTGAAGTCTACTTTGACTGCTGGCCAAAACGAATCCGGCGAGTAAAAAGCAACCTCTGACTCCCTGTAAGATCCAACCCGACCTGCTGCTGACCGCTGTCCAATTTTATGCCTAGATTTGTACACTTCATTTTGAGAGCGTTTCTTTTTTGCAGCGGATCCTGACTTAGGTTTACGAGCTTTCTCGCTGGTTTGTTCAGATTTTTTCTCATCCTTTACAATTTTCTCCTTCTTCGTCTCATTTTTCTTCTACAACATAGTATATATTTATATCAATATATTTCTAGAAAGTATCGCATAACTTGATATCCAAGCACACAAATTTACTACCTGAAAAATTTTTTTTTTTGCAAAATCAATGAGAACTTTGCTAAGAATACAGGCATATTGTGGGACAGTTAAACACGCTAGATCATTATAATTGATGTACCAAACAACCGATCATCGAAATCGGTCACTAATGTGCCATCACTAATACGCATAGGCTTGCTCCATGCCTTGGGATATATAATCTAGAAGTAAACCGTGCTGGCCTTCCAATAAATTCAGAAGGGCTCCCGCTAGCTGCTTGCTATGTTCGATGTCGCCATTTGGGATCATTTCTTAAATGTGGTGAGAAAAAATTGCCAGTGGCAAAAAATTTCGCGTATTACGGTGGAACAAACGGCACCAAACTCAATACAGCAGAAAACTTTGTCTCACACCTTGGCTAGCAATGTTAAGGCTGATAAAGATGTTTGATTTGAGCATAAATCAACATGACCAATGTTATTTTTCTTATAAAGGCATTCACTGCCTTTTTTCGCCCCATATGGAACATATATTTTAATTGTTTGAAAAGAAAGTTACGTCTATATTTCAATTTTTTATGTACACTGACACCCTCAAGTGATTTCATAAGATGTCATTGGCGGGCGGGCGACATGTATCTGGGGAAGCACTGCGTTACTAGGTCATTGCTCATGTCATTTCCAGTGTCAGTCAGATAGTACTAATAAATGTTTCACACATGTTTCTAAACACGCTTTTTGCAAATATCTGTTAACTCAGGTAGGCGTAGTCAATAATAATGTCCCCACGTCATCTGATGTTGCATCTCAACTGGCCTCTCCTACAGCAATACCTATTTAATACCAACATTATCTTAGCCATTACCATTAATAAGGCAAGTTTAACAGTCACTATATAGTGCATTAATATGTTGATAAAAGACCACAGTTATTTATATTTAAGTGCGGTTATCGATGATTTGGATACGGTACCAACCTTGGAAGTCAAGTCATGACTAAAGACAGAACTGAAAGGGTTAAATAAAATTTAGCGATTTATAAGATTTATAGAAGTATCATCTGAAATATCACAAATATAACATTTTTACAGTTTGCAAGTTGTAGGTTACGACAGAAATTTTATACCGCAATTTTATACCGTATTTATCTAATAAACACAATATATTCCAATAAATGCCCAATCCCCCGGATTTTCAAATAAAATCCAGTCATGGTGTACTATAGAGTTAGTGATGAAAACACTTTGTAATACAATTACTAATACTCTAATATTAAAGTGTCTCCCCTTGCCTTTAGCCTGAAAGGGTAATCTAATTATTAGAATAAATATGATACTAAAGAGGCACTGCAAAGGTTAAGACCAGCATTTGCCCAAGTGGGACCAGCCCAGAACCAAGTCTATAAAATTAAACTTTCCAAAACTACATAACAACCTCAGCGTTACAACAACAGAGATTGAGGATGCTGAACTGTATAAAAAACAGCCTCAGGGTAGGCACACCACTTCACATTTTTATTCTACAAACTAGGTCTACATACTAAATAAACTGTTTTAGCTCTCTAACCCGCCACTGAAATAAAAATAAGCTCCTAGTAATTGTAAAAGCCTGAATAAATGGTGCTCTGCGATTGATAAAACAAGCAGATCCTACATAATATCTATAACAATTCATCACTGGCATAAAATTGAAAAGGCATTTTCTGTTTCTTACCCTGGAGGTACCATGATATGACAATGTGTGTACTAGTACTACAGTACTACATTCTCTAGCTGCATCTGGAATAGAAGCTTCATTCCAACTGCTAAGGAAACAATTCTCGTTCCTTTCTCTTCTAAATCCACATAATAAACATGTCAGATTAGAGATACTACATAATAGGTGACTTCGGTATGAAGGCAAAGTTCAGTGATTTATATTTTTTAGAAAATTATTATGTGACACTCAATAGCCTTGACCTCCAATATTTTCACCAAGCTAGCTAATACAATGATGTATGGGGAAAAGGGTCTTATTATATAACTTTTTTTTCACCAAGTTGCCATTCAAAACGGTAAAATATGGTGACGTCACTGCATTTCACAGAATTGATTAGTGATATTCCCCTTCAAATTCACAAGTGCTACCAGTAAACAGAAGCGTTCTTATAGATAATGATAATGCATAAATATTTTTTTTAAATTATAATTTATCCAATTTGTAACTATGTGAATTTAAATATATGAATTTTATTTCACACAATTGTCTTATCTGACATTTGGCTGAATAAAATACACATCGATGTACAGTATTTATTCTAATAAACACTCTGGTCAATAATCAGTATACCCCCTGTGGCTACATGGGGGTGGCGTTTCTTAGAGTAGTTTTTATACGTCTATACCATGACCAGATATTACTGTATATCGGGTAATATTTATAGAGATTTTAATTTTCACGAATTTCTCGAGGACAAATTCGTAAATTACAAGATCTATTTAAATATTTTTAAATCAGGGAGAGGGGGCACCTATTATTCAACTTAAATATATAAAATATTAGCCTTTTTATAAATTTGATGAAATGACGACAGGGCTGCTAAACTTTGTTTCATCTGAGGTCAGCTGTCTATTTTACTGAATCGGATAATTCAGGATTCATACACATAAGCCAGGCCTCAACAGTTCAGGCTTCTACGTCCAGCCAATAAAATTACAGTCTGACTGTCCGACCCTGCCTAGATTAATTTTGTAATGTCCGATTAAAATTGACTGTCACCTTACGGGCCTGTCGGATAACATTTATGGATCTTTACCATTAAAAAAATCTCAGCAACGGCAAGGAAAGCCCAATCTTAATCACTGTCCAGTAAAAAAATTATGATGTACCAGACCTGTCAGTTTGGTAAAAAAATCCCAAATTTTTTGGCTTCACATCACTTAAATAAAATGAACTCGTCCGAATCAAAACTGTCTAGAAAAAGAGGCATGAAATCATATCATCCCTCGCCATAAATTAGGTTTTAAAAGAGTTTTTGTGGTCACAAATATTTTAAAAGTTGAATTGTGGTGGCTATTTCAAAATTCAGTAAAATCACCCAAACATTTCCATATGCTGGGTAATGTGATTGAATTATTTCTGACCTCAATATTTCAGTTTTTGCACCCACAAAAATTTATGAAGTTCATCCATGTCAATAATGGCCTCAAAATATATCGTTCAGAAACTGAACTTAATCGAAGGTCAAAAATCAAGTCAAATGTCATAACCCCTAAAAGACACATCTACACCCCATTTGCATTTATGAAAACACAGCAAACACTTTCCAAAATATATCGTTCGGAAACTGAACTTATCATCCGCCATCAATTAAAGACAATAATTGCCTCAAAATCAAGGTCAAAAATTAGGTCAAAGGTCATAAACCGCAAAAGGCACATCTACACCCCCGAAGGGATGTGTGTATGCAATATGAAAACAATCCGGCTAACAGTTTCCGAGGTATCATCCGGAAAATGAACTTATCATCCGGCATCAATTTAAGTCAATTTTATAATTGCATCAAAATTAAAACGTAAAAAATCCGGTCAAAGGTCGTAACCCCCTAAAGGCACATTTACACCCCCTAAGGGTTGTGTTATGTATTATGAAGACAATCCTGTTAACGGTTTTCTGAGATATCGGCCGGGAACGAAACGCAGACACATGGCCGCACAGCCAGACATGGTGATGACAATATCCCCCGCCACGACGTTGCGTTGGATAAAAATGAGTATCAAATCATGTTTTTATTTTCCCCCTGCCGCCTTGTCGAAAATCTGACTAAAAAAGTCTCTAAAAGCACATTACCAAATAAGAAAGGCCTTATTTCAAACAATATTATTTGCCATACAACGTACGGTAACCATTACTATATACCGGTAATTGCTGATTTCACGTGAGAAAGCAGTGAGATAACTAGATTTGCCTAAGGGGCAAAGCTTGCGTCCCCACCCGCCCCACATGGTACATTAATTATAGAGAAATACAATACTGTCACCAAATTTTTATCTAAACCACGTGAAAATGTGATGTCACTATAACACCAAAAGCTAATCAACATATGGCCAGGGTGAGTTGCTTCCTTGGAACAAATTGGTGAAGCAGTTCAAGCTCTTCAGAGTATCATGTGATTCATCGGCCATATTGACTTTTGTTGAAAAAATGAAAAAAGAAAAACAATTCTCCTGACTTTTTTTTCAGGGCTGCTGAGCATACACAAAAGATCAAATTTGAGCTGTATAACCATATTACCAAATTTTGATAATAGCTAAAATTAGCAAAACTGAAATATCAGCTAAAATCCTAAAAAGTAAAAAAATAGTTTTATTATCATAATCAAACAAAAAACTAATCAGCACACATCCAGGGTAGGATTATTTTTTTGAACCAAACATGAAACAAATTCATAAAGCAGTTCAAGCTCTAGAGAGCGACATTGAATTTTGGCGGCCATCTTAGATTTTGTTGAAGAAGCTAAAAAATGCCCCAAAAAATTACCGGGCAAATTCCCTAGGTCCGATATGCATACTACAAATATTTAGAAATAATCCGAGCAAGGGTATATAGCTATATTACCAAATTTTGATGATAGCCAAAACGAACAAAACTGAAATATCCACTAAAATTCTGAAATGTAAAAAAATAAAAAAAATTATTATCGGAATCACACCAAAAACTAATCAGCACATGTGCAGGGTAAGGTCTTTCTTTTAAACCAAACATAAAACAAATACAGGAAGCGGTTCAAGCTCTAGAGAGCGACATAGAATTTTGGCGGCCATCTTGGATTTTGCTGAAGAAGCTGAAAAAAAAAATTACCGGCAAATTCCTTACGGCCAATATGCATACTGCAAATATTTAGAAATAATCCGAGTAGGAGTGTATAGCTAAATTAACAAATTTTGATGATAGCCAAAATGAACAAAACTGAAATATCCGCTAAAATTCTGAACCGTAAAAAATCATAGTTTTTATTACCAGAATCCCACCAAAAGCTAATCAGCACATGTGCAGAGTAGGATCTTCCCTTTAAACCGAACATGAAACAAATCCATAAAGCGTTCAAGCTCTAGAGAGCGACATAGGATTTTGGCGGCCATCTTGGATTTTGTTAAAGAAGCTGAAAAAACGCCGAAAAAAATTTCCAGTGCAAATTTTCTAGGGCCAATATGCATACTGCAAATATTTTGAAATAATCCGAGTAGGGGTGTGTGGCTATATTACTAAATTTTGATGATGGCCAAAATGAGCAAAACAGAAATATCCGCTAAAATACTCGAAGTTTTTATTATCAGAATCACACCAAAAGCTTTTCAGCTCACGGCCAGGGTAAGGTCTTTCCTTTAAACCAAACATGAAACAAATCGATGAAGCGGTTCAAGCTCTAGCGTGCGCTATAGGATTTTGGGGGCCATCTTGGATTTTGTTGGAGAAACTAAACACCCTAAAAAAAATTTAACAGACAAATTCCCCAGGGCCGGTATGCATACTGCAAATATTTGGAAATATTCTGAGTAGGGGTGTTCGAGTGAGAGCAGAAACAAGTGGCGGCGGCGGGCGGACTCAGCAAAAACAATATATCGCCACCACCACATAGTGGGTGGAGACCTAATAAATTAAAAGGTAACAGCTAGTGAAATGCCTAATGATCGATGATCAGTTCTTTGCCCTTTGGTACACCAATTATGATGATCGACTAGGCCATCCTAAAAAATATCTTTGTTTCCAATTTCCTGGTGTGAAAAATTCCATGCGGTATGTCAAAAAAATAAGGCAAGTTTTATTTTAAACTGCCAAAAATTCCATGAGGGATTACAGCAAAAGTTTTCTTTATTTTTGTAGTGATATAACTCATTTTTGCACTTCTATTTCGTACAAGACACACTGTTTTTTGACAAAAAATTGAGAAACAGAGAGCACAATCTTTGTTTTCGTGGGCATAGACGGCCATTTTCTCAAAGTAAACCAGGCTAGGCATAGGCTAGGATCCTAGAGACTGAAGCGTGATCGAAAATTTGACCGCAGTAAAAACATTGTATTCGACTGCCATAAAAACTTTGTTCATGCGCCATAGGCCATGCGGTATCTTTTACCGCTATTTTTACACATGAGGTCGGAAATCGGAAACAAACATTATTTTAAGGATGCCCTCAGGGTTTCCACCAGGGGGGGTCCGGACCCCCTCTCAGAAACACAGGGGGGGATACCCCCCCCCCTACTTGTTGGCAAAGAAAATATAAATATATTCCAGATTTTGCTGTCATTTCAGCTAAAATAGGCCATTTCTGAATTTTTTTTCTCCTGCGGGAGGACCCCCACCCCTTTTGGACCCCCCCCCCTCATACATTCCTGGCGGAAACCCTGACCCTTATAAATATTGTTAACCAGTTATTGCTGAGAAATTAAATTATGACCTAATACAGTTTCTAAAAAATGGTCTGACCAAGCTTGGATTGTATTACATGTAGCGCACTCAACTGTCCCGCCAGGTGTCTGTCTTTGTAGAACAAAAGTTGCAGTGCAGGTACTAGTATGGGGGATGTTGATAACATACAAGACCAATGCTTGGTTGATATTGGGCCAATGTCGTAGACGATGGGCCAACATCAACCCAGAACTGGTTCAAATCTGGTATCAACACCCACCAAAGATGGGTGTTTTTTACAAAGATATGTTGTTTTTTTCAATTTGCACGATCATATATGTGCCTAACAGTACTTATAATTTATATTCACTCCAACGATAAACTGTGATCATAGGGCCAAAAGAACATGTTTGTTTCCGATTTGTTGTCATTTTAACCAATGGGTAGGTAGGAAATTTATCTCATTTTTTATTCTATTTTTTGTCATTTGAACTAATCGGTAGGTAGGAAATGTATTTTATTTTATCTGGGGCCAAATTCACTTCCATGCATGTCGTGTCTGTATACGGACCGTTAAACAATTTAAGTAACCATTTTTTGAACGCTTTTTGACCCCCTGACCTTTTTGTAAGGTTTTTTAATGTTACTTTGATTACAGTGTACACTTGGTAGCACATCCCTCAACCCCCTCTAATCTCTAAGCATCACCTAATTGTTGAACGACCCATACATATATCTGGTGTAATATCCTGTACAGGTCTTACAAGTTTATCTGCAATGTCCAAGACAAACAGCGTGTTCTGAGGCCAAGCTAAGTGAAGTTGTATACATTCAGCTTTTTGTAGCTTTTAAAAACATTCAGTTTCAAGTTATGTTTGTGACACATTAGGGCTAACTGATAGCTTCAATATCATCTGAGAACATGGCCGCAGGGCTTAACCTCAATGTTACAAATTCCGGGAGGGATACAGAAACCAAAACATCACCCCGACACTTGAACTTTTTAAAGCAGCTGAATAAAACTACTGAGATGTGCTATCTGTGAATCAAATTAAGTTTTAAGTTTTAAGATACATCAGGGCACCCAATGAGTGCCTGCGATACTGTAACAGAGCAAATATATACCACATAACAATCAGAAATTTGGGCATAGACTCAGGCCCAAGGATCGACAATAACTGATCTCAAGTAGTAGCCCAAAGGGCCAGTAACTTCACATAATTACTGGCCCTTAGCCTTGTCTTTCTAGTCCTTAGTGACCACTGTATCAAGGGGAGTAGACTTTTTTTTCTTTAATCCCCAGGGCCAGTATCTCAGGTGATTTACTGGCCCTTAGTGATTTTTACTAGCCTCGGGCCAACGGGCCAGTGTTAGTGTCTAGCCCTGCAGGCCCCTGGTTTTTTTTCCATGGCCCCAGAGAAGTAAAATTTTGATGGATTGGATTTTCATCCATATGGCTATGAAACTTTTTATTATTACCCTCGGTGCACCCCATAAAGAAGCGTAGGCAGGCAAACAAAAGTTCACCCAGGTTTTACACTAGTGCAACCTTACCAGGTATCTCAATTCCCACATTGTTCAGTCTAAACGGCTTTAATGATGGCCTCCAGAACCATCATCTAGGGCAGTGGACATAGTCTATCTTCATTTTTTTACAAAAAGTAAAAAAATAACACCTATTATCTATGTAAAAAAAATTATCAGCAAGGGCCACAGCATGCCTGTTCCACTTACCTCTACAAGCATTTGTTGCAACAATTATGGAATTAAAGGTGAGAGCCCTGCTGGCATTTTTTGTAATCGCGAGAAATCTAATGATAGGAACCCTGCAGGGTTTCCGCCAGGAATGTTTGAAAGAGGAGGGTCCAAAAGGGATGGGGGGTCTGGCGGTTCTCCCCAAAGAGAATTTTTTTTTTCAAATTATTAAATTTGAGTGTTTAAAATGGCCTATTTTAGCTGAAATTACGGCAAAATCTGCAACATATGAATTCTCATTTTCTTTGCCAACAAGGAGGGGACACCCCCCCCCCCTGTGGTGCTGAGAGGGGGGTCCGGACCCCCCCCCCCCGCCATTCAAAACAAATGTTGCTTTTCAGGGATCGACACTAACACTGGCCCGTTGGCCCCAGGCCAGTAGAAATCAATAAGTGCCAGTAAATCACATGAGATACTGGCCCTGGGGGCCAATGAAAAATACCAGGTGTGCCGCTTTATTTAATTTTAACACCCCTTTATTTATGGCTATGTTATGAAAAAAGTCAAAATTTACAAATGAGCCTGTGGTTGATTTCTACCAGTGATTTAGTGAGCAAAAATAACAAACAAACAGAGAAAAATATGTCATTTATTTGTCAATTTAGAACTACAATAATGAGGGTGCATATGGGTTAAAAAACAAATCAAAGGAACCGCGAATCGTATGTTCTTAGGGTCCGAACATCGAGGATTAAGACTTATAAATAGTGCAAAAACGAACCTAAAAATGTTTATCTGTTTTCAACTATATTTGTATATCATTTTTCCCTTATAAAAAGCAAATAACGAGGCCAAAAAATGAACTGGGAATAAACCAGTTTTTCCAGGACCCATGTGCACCCTCAATAATGGCTTCATTTCTACCAGTAATAACAGTGAACAAAAATAGCAAACAAACAGAGAAAAATATGTCTTTAATTGCAATGTCTCACGAATTCCCATAGTCTAAATCCTGAAAAAAACACGAAAAAAACATCAAAAAGACTGTTTACTTTGGAATGCAGGCCTAGCTACAAATAGTGAAATACCCTTTTTTTCGCCGGACCTATTGATTGAGAATAGTCCATGGGCATGGTACATGTATGAATCATGATAAAAGTTACAACCTGATAAGTGATATAGGATAATTAATAATAGGGCCTAACGTTAGGCCTAGCCCTAGGCTAGCCTATACTATAGGCCTAGATATTCAACATGTTGAGTGCAATGAATTATAGGCCTACACGGCTACAGGACAAAAATAATATTCTGCCAGGTCTAATTTTGTCGGTTTATATGAACCCCATGATTGTTGATTGCAGGCGGGCGGGCGTACACTGTCACTCGCCCGGTGCCCATCCAGCCCCGCGCGTGCACACACACACACAGAGCTCTATCCCGTGGTAGCATGACCAGTCAGTCTCTATTGATCGAGCGCTCAGACTACCTTCCCCAAATTCGTGCTCATCCTCAATCCGCTGAAAATGGCAACCCAAATTCACATGCAAACAACCAACAAATACAATAAAATACCAAGACCGATTTCAATTCAAAAGACACCTTGACTATTCTCATGTGATTTAATACAATTATTACCTTCTTCCCGGGTTGGGAAGATGCGGATTTTGCTGGTTTTGTCGGCTGCGCTGATGTTTTCCGTGCTCGGCGACCATTCGCCATGTTTGGCCTGTGGTCCGTATTGGCGTGACGTAGCAGGTGGCCTCGTGACGTCATTACACGGAATCCCCTCTAATAATGCGGGTTGGGCGCATTCTAGCTCATTCTGGTGGGAACGGCTTCACGAGTAGCCTAACGTTACAACTCATGATTTTATTTAATTTATTTAATAAGATCAATAGTATATAATCTAGGCCTACTACAAGTAATGTTAGTTTATATAATATATTACGTCAGTCTACTTGAAATTTTATTGTATAGGGGGCCTACATGTCCGCTTTCTCATAGAAAAGGCCCCTATCATCATGATCGATGCCACCACACAAACAGTTGCACGAGATTTTCAACCCTGGCCCCCGTTCAACCAACGTTGCTTCAATGTTGTTTTAAAATTATTCCGACGTCACAGAAGGTGGGCCAACATTTAGCCTTAGCAACATTGCGTGGATGTTTTCATCAAAGACGAGTCATAAATACTGGCCTATATTAGATATATATATCCCGCGTAGATAAAAAGCAGTGCGTGCTGCGTCAGCATCATAACATCCTATCAGTTTGTAGAGTAGGCCTACGTGCTGCGTCATCATTTATCTTGGGCATACTAATGAGGCGCAGATCCAGAGGGGGGGGGGGGGGCGAGGGGTCGCACGCCCACCCTAAATATGCCCTAAAAATCGCCGCCGACCCACCTGCGCCCCTTCCTTTTTCAAATCCTGGATCCGCCCCTGATAATTATGACATCAAACACAATATAGTGCCAATGTAACGTTAGCAATGTTAAATCTGTTGCAGACTGCTTATATGATGCTATCTCCTCTAACATGTGTGTTACGTTTCAATTCATTCAGTGATGGACGGAGACACAGTTAGGCCTAGTTTTGTGTTCATGCGACACTCAAATTGGATTTGGTTTAGAAAAATAGCCATCAATTGATGGCAGGACCCCTCAGCCGCAGGCTCTGTCTATCAATATCAAGAAATAATGAGAAAAAAATGACCCACACTACCCCCATGTCAATTCTAAATGGCTGTTTTTTAAATGGCTGTGGCAGCCAGTTTGTTTTTAATGGATTCATCCCAAAAGTTAATCAGATCATTAGAAATACTACACAGCTGCCCGCCGTAAACACTGCTAGGGGCCTACTTCGCATGGTAAAATTTGCAGATGGGTGACGTCATAGACTATATCCCCCACTCTCAATTTCAAGTATTGTAGTACAAGCTTGTGATTGGCCGGCTGTCTTGCTAAAAGTACCCTGATCGGCTGGCGAAAATATTATCGAGGGGAGGGGTAGGTGTAGCAGACACCTGTGTGGAGCCTAGCAAACACGAGACTTTGACCCAATGTTGTTTCAATATTTTGATACACGCGTGCCGTCTCTGTCTAGTTGGAACAGGCGGCACAGTGCTGTGTATAGAAATACCTATTATAGAGAACAACCATACCAAATTTGAATGCAATCAAACCAACGGTTCATAAGTTATGGTGCCCACAAGCTTTTTAGGCGGCCATCTTGGACGATGGCCGCTTATGGCTTGGTGCCAAAAAAAATATATGGGATGAATTGCCCTGGCACATAGGTCATGTTTGTTTGTAAAAAATAAACAAAATTCCTCGGCTAATTTTTTAGTAAGAGCTGAATTTCTGACTACCCGCCCGCCCGACGCCTCTGGTGATCACTACAATGGCTGAGGGGTAAAAAGGAACAAACATGTCTAATTGTAGTTCTGAAACTTCCCAAATTAACCACATATGTGGTTAAAAATTTAATTTTACTGCACCAAGGCACAGGGGCGTGCGGAGAAGTAGAAGAAGAAGAAGAAGAAAAAGAAGGAGAAAAAGAAGGAGGAGGAGGAGGAGGAGGAGGAGAATAAAATGAAGAAGAAGAAGAACATAATAGAACATAATATTAGGTGTGCAATTAAAAATTAAAACACTATGATGCTGTGAATAATAATATATGCTAATTGGTCCATTCACCCAAATCACTGAACATAGTACTTCAAAATCGTACTTGGACCAGGGTTTCCTGAAAGCCTCCAACCCAAAATTTGACTTAAGAAGAAGGAGAAGGAGGAAGAGGAGGAGGAGGAGAAGGAGGAGGAGGAAGAGGAGAAGAAGGAAAAGAAGAAGAGGAAAAAGAAGAAGAAGAAGAAGAAGAAGAAGAAGAAGAAGAAGAAGAAGAAGAAGAAGAAGAAGAAGAAGAAGAAGAAGGAGAAGAAGGAGAAAAAGAAGAAGAACACGAACAAGAACATAATATTAGGTGTGCAATTAAATATTAAAACACTATGATGCTGTGAATAATAATATATGCTAATTGGTCCATTCACCCAAATCACTGAACATAGTACTTCACAATTGTTTCTCGAGTAATTAAGCTCTGAGTACTTTGGCCCCGAGCATGGGTAAAAATTGTTATAAATGAGATGTAGGTCCTACACCGCAAACACGTGAGGCTGGCTCAATGTTGGTTTAATGTTGGACCAGGGTTTCCTGAAAGTCTTCACCCCACAGTCTACGTACGACGCTGACTCAACATTAAACCAAAATTGGGCCAACGTCCCGTGCCTGCTGTGTGTTGCTTTTTGACATCGTTATTCAGCTGGCATTGCTGATCGACTATAAGGGACTAGGCCTGATTGCCAATTTCAAATGAATTAAAAATATCAACATCTTCTTAAACAGGACTTCTGCTATTTTTATAGCCTACAAATGGGACTTTAATTGATATGCATTTGCACAGTGGATTTTAATGATGGGGAGGGGGAGGGGATTTTTTACTTGACGTTTTCACACAACAACTGGCCTGGCCAGCTTCTTCTATGCTCTAATATGTTGAACAAACAAAAAAAAAAAAAAAATAAAAAAAAATAAACAAACAAACAAACAAACAAACAAACAAACAAACAAACAAACAAACAAACAAACAAACAAACAAACAAACAAACAAACAAACAAACAAACAAACAAACAAACAAACAAACAAACAGACAGACAGACAGACAGACAGACAGACAGACAGACAGACAGACAGACAGACAGACAGACAGACAGACAGACAGACAGACAGACAGACAGACAGACAGACAGACAGACAGACAGACAGACAGACAGACAGACAGACAGACAGACAGACAGACAGACAGACAGACAGACAGACAGACAGACAGACAGACAGACAGACAGACAAACCTGCCTGCCTGCCTGCCTGCCTGCCTGCCTGCCTGCCTGCCTGCCTGCCCGCCCGCCCGCCCGTTCGCCCGCCCGCCCGCCCGCTCGCCCGCCCGCCTGCCTGCCTGCCTGCCTGCCTGCCTGCCTGCCTGCCTGCCTGCCTGCCTGCCTGCCTGCCTGCCTGCCTGCCTGCCTGCCTGCCTGCCTGCCTGCCTGCAACCACTACACCGCACTCCGCCTCAGCCATACAGGCCTTAAAGGCCCCATTTCACAATCGCTTCATTAAGCCTTTATATATATACCCGTAAAATTCGACCCACTTAGAAAAATTGTGTCTCGCTACCGCGCACCACAACTTCAATCGAGTGAATATAATGCATACTTTTTTGGTTAATTTGTGAAACGAAAATTGCAAATCTTCATGTTAAGCCTAACCACACATTTCGTTTCCATTACAATAACAGTGTTTTTATAATTAACTAATAAATATGGTGACAGTTTATTTCATTTGTCGAGTATATATCACTTTCTGTAGAACAAGTAGGCTATAAAGTGTTGACATGCTGCTGATTATCACTATCAGAGCTGTTAAAATATGTGAGACAACACAGCAAACACTAGACGATCCAATGGTGGTTCAATGTTGGGCCAGCGTCGTAGACGGTGGACTAACACTAAACCGCCATTGGGTTAACGTATTATGATTGTTGGGTAGAGAAATCACGTGGTCGAGAGTCAGGGACATCCGGGTACCTGTCGTTAACACTTTGTCCTCTGAGGTTCTCCTGTATTATGACGTTAGTCTGGTGTAGTGGTTAGCACTACCGCCTGTCACGCCACATTAAGGGATTCGTCCTCCACTCACTATATTTAAAAGAAACAACATATATATATTTCACCTCGGTCTTGGACCTTCTCATAAAAATGCAATAACAATATTATATTGTAGGGAGCTTCGTGTATAAGGGACCGCACTGGCTAGAATTCCGAAGACCTATGTATGTCCTGTGTTTGGAGAATAGTAGGCTACGGTTTATCTCATGATCCTTATTCATGCATTCACCCATTCATCCATCCATCCATCCATCCATCCATCCATCCATCCATCCATCCATCCATCCATCCATCCATCCATCCAAACCCACCCACCCATCCATCCATCTATCCATCCATCCATCCATCCATCCATCCATCCATCCATCCATCCATCCATCCATCCATCCATCCATCCATCCATCCATCCATCCATCCATCCATCCATCCATCCATCCATCCATCCATCCATCCTTTCATCCATCCATCCATCCCTTCACCCATCCATCCATCCATCCATCCATCCATCCATCCATCCATCCATCCATCCATCCATCCATCCATTCATCAATCCAAACCCACTCATCCATCCATCCATCCATCCATCCATCCATCCATCCATCCATCCATCCATTCATTCATCTATCCATCCATCCATTTATTCATTCATTCATTCATTCATCAATTCATTCATTCATTCATTCATTCATTCATTCATTCATTCATTCATTTATTCATTCTTTTATTATCGCTCATTTATTCAACTATCCATTCATCCATTTTTTCATTGATTCATTCGTTCATTTATCTATCCACACAATCATCCAGACATTCACTCATCCATCTATCCATTCCATCTCTTCATCCATCCAACCGCCCACCCATCCACCCATTCATTCATCCAACCACCCATCCACCTACTCATCCATCCATCCATCCATCCATCCATCCATCCATCCATCCATCCATCCATCTATTTATTCAGCCATGCATTCATTCATCCCTACATTACTCTATTCATTCATTCATTCATTCATTCATTCATTCATTCATTCATTCATTCATTCATTCATTCATTCATTCATTCCTTCATTCCTTCATTCATTCATTCATTCATTCATTCATTCATTCATTCATTCATTCATTCATTCATTCATTCATTCAATCATTTATTCATTCATTCATTCATTCATTCATTCATTCATTCATTCATTCATTCAGCGAATATGATCACGTTTTTTTTGCATTTAGCCACATTTTGTAACTAGAGGCCTATATAATGGCAGTATAATAATTACTCATATATCTCTATAGGGACCCATAGCGCTCAAACTGTCTATGTTTCACTCAAATGAGTGGATCATGCAACCTTCTGGCTGCTAATGGTGCGATATGCAAACCACAGAGTCTGTAATCTCCATGAATAGACAATAATAATAAAACGACCTAATCATCTGCCGGCCCATTGTCCTGTCTTTATGGTGGATGAAACAGCGCAATTTCAGCAAAGGAGATGTTTTTTTAATGCTGTGCCAGCGTTGGAGACGGTGGCCCAACATTAAATAAACATTGGTTGAACGTTTCGTGTTTGTTGGGATATACGAGTGGGCGGTTTGCACTAAAACTATTATTGTTATACCGGACTAACATCAAACCAGTCTGTCGGTAGCCTATCACATCATTTTAGCAGGTCTCCCTCCCAAAATATATATTACCATGATTGTGCAGAAAGCGACGTAAACCACTATTCACTCATCCACCCCCTAAAAATTGTAGTCAAACCAGCGTTGTGGCCATATTGGTCTAAGGTCTCAATCGACATTGATCCAATAGCTTCAGCCGCATCAGCAAACACTAGACGTTGAATGACCAAATACAATGTTGGTTTAATGTTGGTCCAACATCTTCGACGTTAGCCCAACATTAATCAAGCATTGGGTAGGCGTGCTAAGTTTGTTGGTGTGCTATATTTGGCGGTCATTGAGCAAGTCCCCCAGCAAACACGAGACATTCACCCAATGCTGGTTCAATGTTGGCCTACCGTCTGCGACGTTGACTCAACATTAAACCAGCATTGGGTGAATGTGTCTTGTTTGCTGGTATATAGTTTTACGTTCAGGCGTTTTGTCCGTGTGTGCGTCAGGCTGGCAATACACAAATCTAATTTGCGTGCTCCTCCCAAGTCCACTGAGAAATTCTGCTAAAGTGGTTTTAGGAGGTGATGACTGGTCACGTGGTCTCGCATGACGACAGCGATAATGACAACACGGCTCTATGCAAAACTGGCGACCGTGGCGCGCCAATAGGCCCGGCGTAATTGATTCTATGTTTCCTAGTCATGGTTTGTAATAAACATTTAAAATTAAAGAGACGATGTAGCATAATCATGTCATGGTTGTTGCAAAGTCGAAGCTTATCATTTACCGAATTTGAACATTTAATTGTTGTTAAAATAGTCTAATAATATTTTATCAATAAACACTCAAATTCTCCAAATCAGGTAATTGAGTTTAGGACTTATTGACATCCATGGCTGAATGTAGTTGATGGGCTAGTCCCACCAAGTTAAGTAGATATCATCTGATAATATAGCGTATTGAAGATATGTTCACGTAACTGTTTTGGATTCAACATTACACCTGAAGATATAGTGGGGACTATTATAACGTTGGAAGCTGAATGGGTTGTGAAGAACATTAAATTTTACAAAGTTTTAACTTATTTTAACCCTTTAAGCCCTCACGATGCATTAAAGCATAATTTTACAACCCTGAAAACACATTTAATTTCCCACAATCGAGGAATACGGCGTTCGCTCATCGATATCTGCTCGATCACTGAAGTTAAGCGACGTCGCGCCCGGTTCATAAGTGGATGGGTGACCGCCTGGGACTGCCAGGTGCCGTATACACTATCGTGGGGCTCGGAAAACCACGTAAATCAGATGGCTCGTCTGACTGACTTTGAGTTGGACGTAAAAGAACCTCAATGGACGTAGGCGCAGTTTCCATCCGGCGAGACCCCAAAAAATCCACAATATGGAGTACTTGGCACATATATAAGGCCATGAATGATATCATGAATGATAAAAGGCCTTTCTAAGTTACTCCCGTGGCGCGATAGCACAATAGTGCGTACTGCCACGTAATATACAGATACAGATACAGATTTTAGAACGAAAATTTCCATGCAACTAGTTGACCAAAACGTGGTGATTTTCTTTAATTTTTAAACCACATCAAATCATATTCATCCACTACAAGTCGAGAATTGCGACAATTCGCGGCTTGTAGTGGATGAAGATGACAATGGGAAATTCAGGCTTGAAAGGGTTAAACCTAAAAATGGCCAAATAAGAATAATAATTTGAATACATTCCTTTAGCGAATCAGTTTTCTCTAGCTGACTTTTTAAATCCCATGATTGATCGTAATTTTGACTCTAATTTCTGTTCTTTTTAATATATGTACTCCAAAACAGCATCATCCACCATGAAATTTTGTTTAGCATATTCTAGATCAGCACTATTTGTGCATAGGCCTGTAAATCCATAAAAAGTCACTGGCTAATGGACGATAATAGGTGAATTAAATTGCCATAACTGTCAAATCAGTCAGCTAGAAATAGCGCCATCTTTAAATGTGACATGTGATTTAAACATGGAGGATGTTTAACCCACCCTTTTTGCTTCATATTGTATAAATTACAGGTGATGATTTTTTTTAATGTCCAAAATTACAACTAAAATTCATTTACACCATGGTAGGCCTATATAGCAGGGGGTATATATAATTTTACGCAAACATATATATAGCTTCAAGTCAGTAACAAATAATTTAGTTTTGTAAAATTAGAAGCAAAAGTTTTTTTTGGATAGGGAACACGTTTCACTTTCAAAGGGTGATATTTAAATTGCTATTACAAATGATTTAACGTTTCTCTCGCCAGGTTGTCTTACTTTAATTTTCACCCACTTGAAGTTGCGTATCGCTACCGCGACCCACAATTTCAAGTGGGTGAAAAATACTCATATTTGTTTCATTTGAGACCAACAATATATGAAAATCTGGATGTTTAAACGCACATTTTGTTCCCAATAACAGTGATTTAATCGGCTGATAAAGTGGATTAAAAACGACTATTGTCGTGATTAGTGACGAAAGTCCATTAACCCTTGAAGCCCTGAATTTGTTTATGAAAATCGTGGAAACCAAAGGGTTTTTTTCAATTTGAAATCATCATAAATGTCTTAGTTAGCTCTTTCCGGCTCATTTGAATACCTATGTTATGAATCTATGGCCATTAGAGATAATTTAACTCTTACAGTGCGGGGATCGACCTTAGTCATCAGAATCTGCCGTCGCATACAGACGTCAGATTCTGCTGACTAAAGTTAATCCCCGCGCTGTAAGGGTTAATCCCACATTGGGTCAACGTCTATTGTATGCAGAATCAATCTTAACCCTTTCGCCGCTAAGAACGACTGCATTCGTCTTTAATTTGTTTATTAGCCGACAAAATGAACGACTGTTATTGGGAATGAAATGAGTGTTCATAACATCAATATTTGCACATTTTTGGTCTTAAAATAAACTAATATGAGTAATTTTTCACCCACTTGAAGTTGTGGGTCGCGGTAGCGAGACACAACTTCAAGTGGGTGAAAATTAAAATGATTTGATTCAGCGGTATAAGGGATCATTCAATCACGAATAGGGCATCTTGAAAGACATGTCGTATCCATCCAAGTATAAGACCTACCAACGAGGCCGTGCAATTTAATTCTGCGTTTCGTAAACGTTTTGCGATGATTCGTAATAAAATATGTACGAGGAAGGAATGTTAAAATAACACGAAACACATTTAAATTTTGCATTCATTTGCATCCATTTGTGTCTCGCTACCGCGACCCACAACTTTGTTTTGTTGAAAGGTAATCTTATTTGTTTAATTTGTGAACAAACATTTGCAAATCTTGATGTTAAAACACCCATTTCATTCCCGATAACAGTGATTTAACATGCTAATAAAACGGATTAAAAACGAGTATAGTCGACTCGTGCTTAGCGATGAAAGGGTTAATTCAAAAGTACACATAGATTTGTTTGAAATGGGCTGAAGTAACAGGACGTATGTATAATGGACATTTATGGTGCAGGACATACATGTATGTCCATCCTGGCCTTTTATGAACTGCTCCAAAATCCCAGTAAACACAGAAACATTTGGTAAGTATTGAGAAAATGCTTGACGAAGCATCACCTCACCATTATTTCGTAGAACATATTGATAAAACATTTTTTGAATGTTATGCAAAAATATAATTAAGAACGTTTTAAAAACTTTTCTATAACATTATGTAATATTTTCAGAAAATGTTTATTGACTTTCGCATTGATTAAATAATACATTAATGAAATAATACATTTTGGAGGATGCCTATTTTCATAAATATAGACATATTTTCCATCATTTCAAGCATGACATTGCCTTAACAATTCCACCTGTCTTTAGTTAGCTCTTTCCGCTTCATTTGAATACCTATTATGCTACGGGTTTAAATATTTTAATTCTTTCAGTGCGGGGATCGACTTTATATGTCAGATTCTGACGTCTACAGACGTCAGATTTTGACGTATAAAGACGGTCCCCGTGCTGAAAGGGATGATAATGAAATTAATCAATTTTAATAACCCCTATTTTCATAAATATAGACAGATTCCCCTTCATTTGAAACTAGAAATTGCCTTACCAATTCCAGCTTCAAATGAATGGAAAATAATTGTAAAAAAAACAAGCCTTGGCAACGTTCAAAGTCAAATTACTCCCTTGAAATGATATGAGCTAGGGTTGTAGGGGTTAAAGGGCAATTTGCCTGTCCATTGTAATGGCAGTAGTGATGATGCCATCGCGCTCTCCTATTTCGCTTGTATTACATAGTGATATTCAGAAAGGGGAGTGAAGCGGATAACATTACACCATCTGATGTGATTAACTGGCGAAATATGATCAGCCATGGTGACAAGAGAAGCAGCAGCTAGCAATACCAGCAGCTGCAGCAACAGCAGTAGATATAACAGCAGCAGAAGCTGCAGCAGCAGCAACAGCAGCAGAAGCTGTGACAACAGCAGCACTTGCAGAAGCATCATCATATCTCAATAACAGATACATCGACAGTGGAAGGAGTTTTTTGGGGAAATTAGTTGAGAATTGTCTGAGAAATCAGCGCAACTCACGCCCTACGTTTTCTGTAAGTCAGCATCGGGAGAAGCAGCTTGAATAGTAAGAACACCACAGGAAATACGGCAGAAACTGTAGAAGGAGCGGCGGCAGCAGCAGCAGCAGCAGCTGAAGCAGCAGAAGTAGGAGCAGCAGCAGCAGCAGCAGAAACAACAACATCAGAAACAACAGCAGGAGGAAGCAGCAACAATAACAACAGCAGCAACAGCAGCAGTAGCAGAAGCAGCTGCAGCAGCAGTAGTAGCAACACCATCAACTGCAGCATCAAAAGCAACAGCAGCAGCAGCAGAAGCAGCAACAAAAGCTGTTTTTGTAAGTATAGCCATGGGCACCAAGCTTGATGACATCATCGAGGACGACTTGTCATTTCTGATGACTACCACAATTTGGGCGACCAGGCCATTCTGTCTAATTTTGATTCATACCACAGTAGGTAAACCCTTAAACCGCTATGTTATAGAATTTAAATTTTACCCACTTGAAGTTGGGTAAAAAATACTCAAATATAAAAGATACTCAAATATAAACAATTTGAATCAAAAACACACGCCAATCTTTCAAATTCAATGTCAATCTCTCCTTCAAATTGTCTTGTTTAAAGGACAAAAGTCGAAAACGGCTATATATAGACGCGACTAGCACTTTAGCCCTTAACCCTTTAAGCCCTCACGATACATTAAAGCATCATTTTAAATCCCTGTGAACAGATTTAATTCTCCCACAACTAACGGTTTTAAAATGAAAATTCCATGAAACTGTTTCACCAATACATGGTCATACATGGCAATTTTGTTCAATTTTCTCACCCACTTCAAATCATCTTCATCCACTACAAGTCGAGAATTGCGACAGCAATTCGCGGCTTGTAGTGGATGAAGATGACAGTGGTAAATTCAGGCTTCAAAGGGTTAAACATGGTAAAGCGCCGACATATTCTGTATAAGAAATGGAGACCAAAGTGTGTTTTTCAATTTAAAATTTTCATAAATGTCTTAGTTTGCTCTTTCCGCTTCATTTGAATACCTATGTTATGGGTCTACGGCCATTATAAATATTTAACTCTTACAGTGCGGGGATCGACTTTAGACGTCAGAATCTGTAACATAGCGTTGTAACAAATATAAAGCGTGGAAACACAGTGATACAAAATTTAGTTAATTAAACTATGATAAATAACTAAACATGACACAGATATAAAAATTTAGAAAGTTTTCTAAACACATGGTTCTTCAGAAGATAAAACAGAGGTGAATTTGGACATAGTCCTACTTGACCTAAAAGTACACAATATAGCGAGGTGACGTGTGTTCTAAAGAATAACTTTAAGCAAATAGTGGCAGTGGCAGCATAAAAAGTAGCCCATAAATCAGATGCATTCATAGTAACATCTGGTGATAAATTCAGTAAACAGTTGGTTAGATCAGATATATCGACCAATCACACAGCTAAGATAAAAAATTGACCCAAATTGACACTCTTAATAGTGAAATATTCCTGCAAATTTCATTAAAGTTGAGGTGATAATTGATGGCGCAAATTTGAGTAATTTTCATTCGCACTAAGTGTGAATTGCCACGGCAAATTTGATAATTTTCCTTCTCCTTGAAGTGTAAATTGCTGGCGCAAATTTAGGTATTTTTCATTCACCATGAGGTGTGAATTGCTATCGCAAATCCCACCTTAATGTGAATGAAAATTACCCAAATTCAATATAACATGCCAGTCTAAAATATCAAATAAGGATCAATATTTTCCCTTTTTTAATGGATTTTTATTTAAACAGCTAAGCACGACTATGGTCGTTTACAATCCGTTTTATTAGACGGTAAAATAGCAGTTATTGAGAGCGAAATGTGACAGTGTTTAAACAGCAATATTTGCAAATATTCGGTAACAAATTAAACAAGTAGGGGGCCTATAAGTAATTGTCACGCACTTGAAGTGTTGGGTCGCGGTCATAGATATCTCTGGTCGCGGTAGGCTTAACGAGACACAACATCAAGTGAGTGAAAATTTAAATTATTTAATTTAACGATTTGAGGGTTAAAATAAACCAGGTGACGTTTAATACAGACAAGCAGGAGCTACAGCCACCAAGGTTGAACCGAGGAGTTTAATAAACTTATTCGTTTCAGTATATTGGAGAATTACGTTAATCCCGGTGCATGATGCTGTATGACCTCAGAAGGAAAATATTAAAATTTAAAATATGATACAAAAGATGGATTCAAAATTGCCAAAATATCGGTAAATCCAGTAGATTTTGAGTGTCAAGCACCCATAATTATTTTAGCTGAGACTAACAACCGTCAATAGAATGTTTGATATAGGTCTCTCACGTGGGATGAATGATGTAGGCCTAACACTCAGCTATTATAATTCTGGGGACTATTCGACCCGAGAATAGCGGAGCTGCTTTTTGAACAAAATAAACGAGTCTTTGGAGTCTGGACATGCTTGGCCAGGGTAGATCCCCTAGAAATAGAACATGTTCCAAATTTGGTGAGTGAAAACACTCTTAACAACCCACCATGCCCTATCACCCCCCCCCCCCCCATCACGTCATCATCTGTGATCTCATCTGTGATCATTGATCTCATTAAAGGACTGCACTATTTTATCCTATTGCAATATGTCACTTAAATTAATTACTGCCCCAAAGTGACGTAGGCTAAAGCAATAATTTACTAATTAACTAGGCTACTACTAACGTTACTACGGCCATTATGAATATTTTACTCTTTCTGTTTAGTGGATCGACTTTAGGCCTAGACGTCAGAATCTGACTTCTACGTCGTAACAAAAGTCATATTATGACGTCTTTAGAAAGTCGATCCCCGCGCTGTAATTACTGTCTATGTCTATGCACAGGACATTTCCAAGTCATGTCGTAACATCGGTAGAAATTTAGCGAAATTATATTCAATATTTCAAAAGTTAGACCATTTGACATGTAATAAAATTCCACAATTAGTGTAATGGGTTTATAGAGGGACGTCATATTTTTAATTTATTAGACTGCACGTCAAATGGGCTAACTTTTGCAATTCTGCATATCTTTACGAAATTTGTACCGATGTTAGGACATGACTTGGAAATGTCCTGTAGAAAATTCCATGAAAATCGGTTGATAATTGACGGAGAAATCAACGAAAAGCATGCGCTCTGGATAATTGTGTCATACTCATAGAGTGTAAACGTAGGGTTAAGGAATAGGCCTATAATTCATAGGCCTACACTACAGGCTACATTCGGCTGCAACACGGGAGTCACACTCATAAAACCCGGTTCCAAAATAAAGGACCTACGGATGTGGTGAACAATATTTCGAACATGAATTGGCGCTCACGCTCTTCATGTCTTAGCGCGAAAAATAATTCGAGCAAAATTTAAAAAAATGAGCCTACTACAGAACGACACCTAGTGAATAAATGCAATCGCAGCATCTGGTGACACCTGGTGAATAAATGCAAAAACGTTTATTCACCAGGTGTCACTCCGACTTGGCTGCTGTAACGGGCACTCGCCAGACGGCGTGGATGTCATGTTCTCGATTTGTGGGAGTCTATCTTTATTTCGTTGTCAAAACGAATTGTTCGGATAGAATTCATTTGTTTAAATACATACTACAGCTTTGGTCGTTACACGAAATAACTCGTCATGACAACTATTCGGCCTTTCACTTGTGATGATATGCTTAAATTTAACAATGTGTGAGTATTTAAATAAACAAATTGCAATCCATGAATATCCCAACCGGCATGTTTCGGCGTGACGTCACAGCTGGGCGAAAAAAGGGGAAACCATGGCCTGGTCATGTAAAAAACTTGGTGGGCAAAAATACTATTTTTCAACGTTTGGAAGACTTTAATTTTAATATTGGACACACAATGCAAAACAAAAGCTCGTTTAACTATCAGCTGTGCTGAAATAGACCCCTTCTGAGGGTCTGAGTCTAAACTAAAGCCAGTAAACTAAAGGCTCTATGAGTATGACTATGTGGTTTGAAAAAAAAGAAGTTTTTTTGTATATTCCCTGAAATAGTCTAGACTAAACTTTTTTTTTTCGAAATGTTTTTTTTATCACTCGAAATTAACAAGTTTTTTTTCAAATCCGTAACAATCTAATGCGCATATGCGCTGGGCAGAAAAAAACAGGTAAGCCTAATGCGCAACCTAAATCTAATGCGCGCTCTCATCTAAAACAGAGAAAGAAACCATTTATAGTGGCCTTAAGGCTTAGCCTACAGTCTGTTTCACCAGAACCTGGGAGTAGCCTTTTTCTTATTTGCTCGGTCGTTCTTTAAAATTTGTTAACAAAATGTTTCTCGGATGATTTTTTCATGTTCCCCTAGCATCCCTGAAAATTTGGTGCAATTTTGTTGTGTATTTTGGAAGTTAGACCATTTGGCATGTAATAGGATTCTTGTTTCACGGCAATGGTGTTAAAGAGAGCTGTCATTTTGAAAAATTATCACATGCCAAATGGACTAACTTCGCTAATACACAAAAAAAATCTACCAAATTTTCAGGGATGTTGGGGGAAGGTGAAAAAATAATCTGAGAAAAATTTTGTTAAAAAATTTTACAGAGCGACCAAGCAAATTGGAAAAAGGCTACTCCCAGGTCCTGGTGAAACAGACTGTAGGGTAGGATCTAAGCTTCCACCATAGGCCTAGGTGTGCTATGAAGAGCTAAATTATGTCTCTGAAAATCATCTCAGGTGCTCTCAAAAGCCCCCAAACACACAAATTTCCTCAGCTGTTTATTTAAGGTTTTTTGCCAAACAGTCAATCACATCCCTGATGGTTACAAGATAATGTGGGCATCCATGTTTCAGGTCGGCCACGTTGTTATTTAACTCTCTCTGGAGTCAGGCTACATCCTCGCTAATACAGTAATCCTGCCTTACCACTTTACAATTTCGGCGCTGTTTATGAATTGTTTAATGATGGATCTCTTTAAAATTAGCAGGTCTCCCAATTTTTCTACTGCCACAAAAAAAAATCACTGAGCACTTGAAATTTTGAGTGCATTAACCTGTTGCCCGGGCTAATCTTTAGTACATAATCTGAATGCTGTATTATTTTTGTTGCAGAAATTTGGATCCACTGACAGAAACTGTATCCTTTCTTCCAATCTGAGAACTTGATGCTTGTGATATGTATCATCAGCTTGATATGCTTATACTTTTTAAAAAAACTTCAGCACTTTTTTGTTCAGCATATTGTAGCTTTAACAGTTATTCTGACCAAAGATTACTAGATAATATTGCTATAACTGTTCATTTTTAATCAGTGCCCAACTTTGTATTATTCTATGCTATGCTAAAGCTGTAGTCTGTTTTATATTTATTATTTTGATTATTTTGCGTTTGTGGCTAGTATAATTATAATATATGTATGTACCCAATTCTTGGGCATGGCAATGGTCTAGTTAATATAAATGATCTAGCTAGTTGATCATAAATCTTGTTCAAATCTCAGGGCTCGATAAAGCGAAGTTATTTTTTGTCACTGTGGACAGTATGCCTAATCAATATTGTAGACCAGACCAATTTTTCACTGACACGCTTTCCATTTTCTCATCGATTATCTCACAAATGAGTGGTAATATGTGATTCATGATGTTTTAACTTTAGCAATTGCTATCACTTCACAAATAATTGCTTCAACAAAAGTCACTTCCACAGTTTTTAATTTTGATTTGTCAATATTTCTGTTGAATTTTTGTGATGCCTGTTACTGTCGTCTTCATCATCATATTGCCGCTGTAGTTAAAAATGAAATACATGTATTGAAACTGTGATTTGTATTCCTTGATTTCATCCAGTATGGCTTGCCTTTCTATATGCAGTATTTGGCTCATTGGCCTGAATATTTCCAGGTAGCAGAATCAGCCAGTGGTCAGATCATGGGATACAGTGAGTATTACTTAGAGCTCTAATTTAATATATACATTAGCAGAAAGTTTTAATAATCCCATAATTGAGCTCTTTGCCCGTACACATGGTACACACTGCGTGTACTTTTCGCGTTCTAAAAGGCCTCTAACATGTCTAAGGCTAGAATATAAAATGTGTTTTTTTTAATGATCTATATCAAATACTACAACTGTTATTTGCTGACATTTTAGAGTGAATTGAATAATCCACTTCTTATTTGAGGTCTATTAGTATTATGCAATTAATTTGATTTCATGCAAGTCTTTTTGAAAATTTATCTGTAGCACTGCCTCTTATCACCCGGTTACCATATTTATTCTAATAAACACCCAAAAGGGCCATATTCCAATAAACGCCCACTCCCCTGATTTGACTATAAAATATTTAGTCATGGCACACATATAGCCATAAAAACTACTATTTTAAGCCCCCACTCCTCCTCTAGCCTCAGGGGGTATTGTAATTATTGGAATGTAATTTATTAGAATAAATACACATAGTAAGGCATATATATTGTTTCCTTCTTTTTTACCCTATTTGCACTCAACTTTGGTTTTTATTCTCATTGTACTGTTGTGTAGAATAGTCACATACATGTAACTATCTCATTTGAACATTATTTTGTTTCAGTTATGGGTAAATCTGAAGGCAATTCAGATAACTGGCACGGTCACGTCACGGCACTCACAGTGGCTCCGGAGTACAGGCGTCTCGGACTTGCTGCTAAACTCATGAATATTCTGGAGCTGATCTCTGACAAGTAATGCAGTCATTCTAATTCTAATCAACTTTTTACTGAAGCCTTTTTGTTCGCCTTTCAAGCAAAAAAAATTTAGGAGAGAACTAAGTAATCAATTTGCACCAGATTGGTATACATGTGTTTTCTTCCAAGTTGTATGCAGGGTTTGAAATATCCATTAGTCAGGTAGTCAGATCACTAGAAAAAATTGCCACGGACTTGTAATCTTCCAGACACACTGGACGAGTTGAATTTTAAATGATGAATTTTTCAACTGTGAACATTAACATGATTACAAAAACTAGTTGAATCATCAGCTCACCTATGAATGATCCATCACAGACTCACCACAGTCTTGAAATTTTGCTGCTCATTCTTAAAAAAACAAACATTATACATGATTAATTTTTTTCATTTTTTTTAATCAAATTTGCATTGGTGAAACAAAATCCAGGTCCAGTAATAATGGAGGCAAACTCTATTCTAGTAAAAATTATATTTCTAGCCCTGTGTATCATGAGTGTATGTATGTTAATAATTTTTACTCATCTTGGAAGTTCTTTGTCACAGTATTGATTAGCGAGACACTTCAAAATTAAAAATTATAATTACACATACCCCGCTACATAAGTCATTCAAATTTTTGTACAATTGACCACAAGTATTTTTTGTAGAACTTGTAAAAGGATTTTAAGATTGTTATAATACCTCTCTCTTAACTATTTATTGGTCATAATTTGTAGATACTGTTTAAAACGTTGATGAACATCATACAATTCCTGTGCAGTTAAAAATATTTTCAGTGAGTAGTTATAGGTTTTCACAGCTTTTATACTGGACTGTTTATTTACTCCCACAGGAAACAGTGCTTCTTTGTGGATTTGTTTGTCCGGGTGTCAAATAAAGTAGCAGTAAACATGTACCATAACCTTGGTTACACCGTGTACAGACAGGTGTTAGAGTACTACTCTGGTGACAAAGACGAGGACGCGTATGGTAAGTCTCTGACCCTTATCCTGGTGAAATAATATTGTAAAAACCATGGAAACCAAAGGGTTTTTTCAATTTGAAATCATGATAAATGTCTCAGTTAGCTCTCTCTGATTCATTTTAATACCTATGTTATGGGTCTACGGTCATTAGAAATATTTTTACTCTTACAATGCGGGTATCAACTTTAGACGTCAGATTCTGACGACTATAGTCGATCCTGCGCTGTAAGGGTAACCCTTATCCTGCTCGTTTTTAGTCTGTTTTATTAGCCGATTAGTTATTGGGAATAAAAGTGAGTGTTTATACATCAAGATTTGAAAATATTTGTGTTCAAATTAAAGCAGTCCCTTGGGATGACATCAATTTTCGTTTTTAGTCTTGTAATGAAGTAGTGTATCACCCAGATTGAGATTTTATTTTTTTCAGAGTTTTTAGATTTTTACAAATATTTTTAATCAACATTTCTATGAAACCAGAAGGAACCCAAACAAACGATTTGTATACCTGGAGGACGATTGAATGTTTTCACAGCATTGGGCCACATGCTGATGGCATCGGCCCAGCGTTGGGTAGACAATCAGTGCTGCAGGTGTGTCCTCCCGTGTCCTGACTATAAGAGACCAATTAGCGGTGACTGCTCTGATCTTACCATCTGATACGTGGGAATATGTGATGTAAAGTGCTGAATATTGATGACTTGTTTTGTTTACATGGCAATATACGACCTGGAAATACAACTATTACACTCTTTTTTGGTGCTTTAAAATTGTTTTTTGACTTTTTTATGTTTGCAGTTAAGATCAGTAGGCTATATAGCTTCATATAAATTAAATTTTCAAAAGTGACAACATTGAAAATGTCTCATCCCAAGGGGTCCCTTTAAACAAATATTAGTAATTTTCAGCCACTTAAAGTTGTGGGTCGCGGTAACGAGACACAACTTCAAGTAGCTGAAAATTTAAATGAATTAACCTAACTAAAATTAACTAAAATAAATTAAAGCTGCATCAACATTCTCATAGTATGCTTGCCATGTTTTGTGGGGAATACATAATCAAGTACTTCCTTAAAATATATGCAACCATGAGTCCATTTCTCTATTTTTCAAAGAAGCAAATTTTTTATTGGGGGTGAATAGTTTTCCCCATAACAATTTTTTTACCTTTAAGATATCTTGCACTTTTCAGTCTCCATGGTTTATACAAAATAATTCCGGTTGCAAGGGTTGACCCTTACAGCGCCGAAATACTTTAGTATAAACCGTGGATACCAAAGGTTTTTTTTCAATTTGAAATCATCATAAATGTCTTGGTCAGCTCTTCCCGATTCATTTGAATACCTATGTATGGATGTACGGTCATTAGTAATATCTTCACTCCTACAGCACGGGGATTGACTTTATACGTCAAATTCTGACGACTAAAGTCGATCCTCGCACTGTAAGGGTTTATGTAGTGTATTATATATATATATTAGTGTATCTTCTGTGTCCACAGATATGAGGAAAGCGTTATCAAGAGATAAGGAGAAGAAATCTGTGGTTCCCCTGCCACACCCTGTTCATCCTGAAGATTTAGAATGACCATGACTGTAGTGACCAGCTGCACAAGACTGATTCCTCAGCTACCAGTGCCCTGACCAACAAAGACACATGCTCCTCCCCTGGGTGAATAATGGGCAGAGCTCAAGAGTATTGGTAGGTGGGTGGTCAAATCCAATAGTGACAGTGCTCGTTGTTTTGAGACGACCCCTTAGCAGGCATTTTGTTTGTTATTGGGAATGACGGCTGGACCGTCTGTTGGTTATTGCAGCTATTATAGTTATTGCTGCCGCAGTTCCCAACTCAAGGTGTTTGAAAATGCTCAGATTTTCTAAATGGATTATGCATCTGTAGGGTTTGGTCTAAGACAAGTGTAAACTATACAAGTGTAATATCTCAAATGAAAGCTCAAAATGTCCTTATTGTCCTTATCTTTAACCCTTAGACATCAACAATTTGACCTCTATAGACTTCAGATTCTGACGTCCCCGCACTGAAAGATTGACATATTTATAATGGCTGTAGACTCATAATATAGGTATTCAAGTGAAGCGGAAATAGCTAATTACGACATTTATGATGATTTTAAATTGAAAATAACCCTTTGGTCTCCATGGTTTATACAAACATATTTCAAACTTAAATCTTCTGAGTGTGAAATATCCACTGGTAGATATACCCACTTTGGCATTTTTATCCAATTCTCGCAAATTTATGCGGCACCACAATTTTTATCATCAGAATTATTCAGAAAATAGACAAAGATGATTGGTCACCAATGAAACACCTGGACATACATGTGAAATTATTAAGGCTCATTGATTACATTACACATTTTAAAAAGAAGTGGTTTTTGACATCCCCCATCTCTTTGTATTTTGTGATTATGACTAGTCAAATGCAAATTGTATTTTTTGTACTGCATTGAAAATTCTTGGACTAAATAAAGAGGAATGATTTTTTCTAAATTATGAATTTGTCTTTATTTATTTATTTTTGTATAGATCAATTTCCCTTGGAAAATTAGTTTTTTTCTCATTCCAGTATTGTCCAAACGATTGAAAAAATCTCGAGATTTTTTTTCAACTTTGATAGAGCAGAAAATCAGGACTGCGCTACCTAGGGGCACCTACTCATGCACGATGGGCGCCCAGTTTTACACGATGCATAATATGTGTGAACTTGAATTGGGGTACAAGCATGAACAAGATAACACTTATACATTCATCTGCTTGAGGTTAAATATGACGTAAATAGATCAAAGGTGCATAGTGTTTTCTGGGTATTAGGAAGGGCCACATGGCAGTCCTAAGGCCAACATGGCGCCCATGTCAGTAATCACCGGATATGTTTACATACTGATTGTGGAAAGGACAGTGTTCTCACCAGGTGTGTTAACTCGATTGCATGCCCCCTAATTTAAATAATAACCATGTATACTTACCTGCTAGCTTTTAAGCCGTAATCGGTGGTTATATGGTGAGTTTAGAGGCAAAATAGTAACCAATAACCATGTATACTTACCTGCTAGCTTTTAAGGCGTAATCAGTGGTTATATGAGGAGTTTAGAGGCGAAATAGCAGCCAATAACCATGTATACTTACCTGCTAGCTTTTAAGGCGTAATCAGAGTTTAGAGGCGAAATAGCAACCAGTTTACAGGCGAAATAGCAACCAATAACCATGTATACTTACCTGCTAGCTTTTAACGCGTAATCCGTGGACTGGTTATATGAGGAGTGTACAGGTGAAATATCAACCAATAACCATGTATACTTACCTGCTAGCTTTTAACGCGTAATCAGTGGTTATATGAGGAGTGTACAGGTGAAATAGCAACCAATAACCATGTATACTTACCTGCTAGCTTTTAACGCGTAATCAGTGGTTATATGAGGAGTTTAGAGGCGAAATAGTTTAAAAACCACTGCATTCTCTTTATGTTTCTCTATTTTTGTCGCTATACAATCTGCAGTGTGGTTTTTCTTGATTCTTACTAAAACCCCAGTACAGGAACCATTTGCCCAGTTTGCCTGTGTTGCAGCATGCGACCTTTGACTTGCCAAGACTTTAAAAGAGGCCAAAAGTCGACATCAGGAATTTAAAAAGGAGACAGATTCCCGGCTCATAACAAGACTGTTTTATGGTTGACAATGTCTTCACTTGTGATCCATTTCTTTGGCACCTTCACGTCTCATTCTCCTTTTGTGAATGGTGATACCATTCATATGAACGATTTTTGACCATCAATGGAAAAACATCAATTTACTTATGTCCGTGATCTTTCTGTATGCGACATAATATTCATATCTTCTTTTAAATGTGATATGCATTAAAATATCCGGAAGAATCATTTGACTATTACAAAAGTCATTTCCATTATCTTTTATTCACTGTTACATGTTACTTTCATGTTCAATACACACACTGTAGTTAATATCCTTCTACATATCAGCCTTTGATATTCGTTTTATACTGTGAGGCTGGTTAACTGGTCCGCTTGTGTTTGATCGTGTGACACGAAATGCTTGTTTTCCTTTTTGAGAAGAATATCTGCTTGAAAATTGTCCGCGATTACTTGTATGAGCCCATGTGAGGCATCTGAAATGCCGGATAAAGCATTACTAACCTCGACAGCAGCTGTGGCCGCTGATTTCTTGGCACAAAGAATTTCATCATATGAACAAGTAACATGAAACTCGTATAGGCTAATTGATTTAAGATAGCTTTTGACTCCCTCGTTAACACACCTAGAGCAACCTGCAGATTAGTTGGACAAGTGGTCAATATATTGGTGAGACTGTACTGTGTCACCTTTGCTCTATATAATAGTATTTGCAAATTAACTATTTCATGAAATATCACTTCCAAAATAAAACTATGTTTTACCACTACATTCTTACATATTCATTCTACATCCATTGTTGCGGCATATTATAAATCTGTGACACCTTCTGAGAGTTTTGATATATTACATGACATACTTTGGGTGATGTTTACATTATTTCATATGAAAGATTTTAAAAATTGCATTTCGTCGACTTAAATGCGAGAATATAAAAACCATCAATATTTAAACATTGTCACCTGGTTGATTATGTTATTATAGTATCTTATCTAACAGAATCAAGGATAACATATTGTATATCTGTAAAACTTGGTTCACCCAGGAAAAGTAATTTAGCTGTCAAACTAAACATATTGAACATTGCATTATTATATGCATATGCATTTCTATGCGCTTATAATTATGAAATTTACATCATATGATTGTTGGAAAAAGTTCATACTCCGAAATAATGATTGAAAAGGTGAGCTTTACCATTTCTTCCAAAAGTTGTTTGTGACTGGGTTTCTCAGAGTGAAAGAGGGAGATTGTTCCACAGTCGAGGGCCACAAATGTTGAAAGCATTGTCACCAGCTGCAAGGCACCGGTGAGTAGATGGTACAGATAGAAGCGTACCATCAGTGGCAGACCAAAGAGCTCTCGGAGGTGCATAGCGAGCGACTAGTTCCTGTATATGTGATGGGCACGGCACGCCCCACTGTGCATGGCTGAATGGACAATGGAAAGGACTTTGAAAATGTAACGCGACTTGACTGGCAGCCAATGGAGGTCTTTCAGTACAGGTGTGATATGGTCATATTTCTTCGATTTCCTTACTAGCCTGGCAGCATTGTTTTGTGATCATTGTTGACTTGTTATCATTGTTGACGTTAATATGTGTGAGATCTGTAAAACGGTACCAGATAGCTAGACCATTACTATTTAATTATATTTGAAATTGCTGACTTGCGGTCATTTTCAGCCCGCCTTTTAATTTTTTTAATTAAAAAAGTTAACTGTTGCAATTGATTTGAGGTTCGTCAGCATTGGTGTTAACATTTCCTTGTAAGCACAAACAATTTTCATGTATCTTTCTCAAATTTGTTCTGCATCTTACTAGTAACCAGTTCTCTGACAAATTCAATAATTGCATACAAAATATTCAATTGGCCAATTTATTGTGTTTTTTCTCATTTTACAATACTAATCTTACTTTGTGGGCGCGATAACTTCAACTTCAACCATGTATCCTGCTCAAATTTGTAATATGAATGTTACTCCTAACCAGTTCTCGGAAAAGTTAAAAAATGGCTGAAAACAATTCAAAATGGCCGATTTATTGTGATTTTCCACATTTTATGTCAATAGTTTTACTGTGTGGGCGCGATAACTTTTTCTTGCATCCTGCTCAAATTTGCACTGCATGCTGGTTATAACCAGTTCCCAGACAATTTCAATAATAGCGGCGGGCTATTGCCGAGTGTGCTCTTGTTTCAAAGGATTTTCACTTTTAAGCGATGATCGATGAGCTTATTTCGGTCGCCGACAGGCCTTGTTAACGTATTACACTGTCATGATAAATTACCATTAATGCCAAAAAGTGACGAAAAGCAATAATTTACTACCACTACTCATCATTAGTTTTGTTCCCGCAGTTTGTGGTCTTAACCCTTAAAGCACTGAGCCAAGAACTTTAAATTTTCAGCCTCTTGAAGTTGTGTCTCGCTACCGCGATCCACAACTTCCAAGTGACTAAAAATTAGTTTAATTCACCAAATCTAGGTTGAAATGTATATGATTATGACTAATTTGAGACATATTTAATTTTGAAAACCTGGTTATACAAGACAATTAAAACATGAGAAAACAATACTATGGTCAACTGTAGTCGACATCAGTGTGCTAAGGGTTAACATATTACAAAGTCATTCAAATGACCGTCACCGTCGAAATGTGGTGTTAACCCTTTACGCCCTCGTGATGCATTAAAGCATCATTTTACATAACTGAAAACAGACTTAGGGTGGTAATTTTCTTTACTTTTTAAACCACATCAAATCTTCTTCATCCACTACAAGTCGAGAATTGCTACAGCAATTCGAGGCTTGTAATGGGTAAAGATGACTATGGTAAATTTAGGCTTGAAAGGGTTGAGCAACAATTTTACTTGTTTACTCACCAGACAATAACATCAGTATGAATCCTTCCATGTTTCTTATTATAATCTACTTACCAAACATCAGTGTGAATTCTTCCATGCTTCTTTAGATTATTTACTTACCAAACATCAGTGTGAATCCTCTCACTGATGTGTGCGCTAATGGTGACTTTATAAATTGTTTGGACACAACTATTTATCCAGCAATATGTTGCCTACTTTGAATTGGTCATGGTGCCTGTACTAAGTTTAATAGACATGTTTCAGGTTTGCTACGCTCCACAGCGGTGCTTATGCAGCTCCTGCATCAATGCAGGCACTGATGTTGACCGTGGCAGCCTTAAACAACCGGCGATAGTCTCTCATGTGGGACGTTTGGAGTTGCCCTAAGCCATTGTTATTCTGGTGACTATCCCATCGAGTATAGCATAGCAGTGTTTTGAACAAAAAAGCATAGTGTCTCTGGATGTCTAGGGGTAAATCCCCTGGACATGCCCAATATCCCTTATCGTTTGAGTGGAGAAAAACACTTCATAACTCACCATGCCCATCACTCCACTATCACTCGATCATCTGTACATTATTCATCTCATCCATGGACCATTATTGCCGAAAAGTGACGTTAAGAAAATATTCTACTATACTACTATACTATTTACCATACTCGCAGTATGTCAGAACCGTACGCACAGTATGTCTGTATTAAAGGCTAGCAATCTAAAACTAGGATGCGGCTAATTGTTTGTTTTGGGCTACACAGTTTTAAAATTTGTGTTATACATGTGCTAATATATCATTCAGGCTATACTTGGAGTCAATCTGTGAAATGGTTGTACTCAGTGTGGATCCGTTCATGTGTCTTAAGACTCTATGCCCACTTGTTCTTGAACACAGCCGCTGGATGCCAATAGTGACGAGTATGTTTACAAGAATGAAAACTTCAGATTCATGCCTGGAAACTTTCTGTACCTAGGAGCTACATTGGTCGAGCGAGCCATCCCACTTCCAACTTGTGTGAGCTTTGGCATGTTTTTTAACTTGTCCCTTAGAGAACAGTGCAAATGAAAGAGGATGTGGATTCCAGTGTCCGCTCATGTTTCTTTAAATTGCCTGACTGTGTGAACAAACATATTCCTAAATTATCGGAACGCATTCAAATAAGGTAATAATATATTCACAAAATGACATCGATCCTTGGCAATATGAGCAGTGCAACATTTTCGGGGAATTTTTTCCAGGTAAAGTCGATTGATCATTCGGGTTACTAGTTCTCATATACTTCTTGCTTGTCTTTGGAAATATATTAAGGTTTGATTATTTCCTTAAAATTATCACCAGACATTCCCATGTATAGAGGATCTGTGTCCATTTCACAAAGCCCAAAATCCGAGCGATGACAAAGTTCATCTACACAGTCAAAAAAAGTCAGCATTTTCAATTTCAATTTGAAATTCTAACATGACATTCCTAGCAACATGGGGATGTGCAAGTGATTTTTTAGAGATGCTATCAAAATTAAAAATGGCCGCCAGAGGTCAACTCCAAATTTTTTTGTGGACGCAAAAAAAACTTTGTCGGAAATTAGTCCAGTTTTACTATCACATTCCCCACGATGTGGAGATGTGCAAGTGATTTTTTAAATGTTTTACTGAAATTCAAAATGGCCGCCATGGATACATTTTTTAAATATTTGTGACCGCAAAATATCTAACCTAATTTATGGCGGGGGATGATATAGGACTTCAGGCCTCTTGTTGAGGTTTTGAGATTTTAAATTTAAATGTTTCCTCAGCTAAACGACTTTTCATTTGAGTATCTTTCACAAAATTATGCAATATGATCCCATATAGACTCGAATGGAGTTTCAGTATTGCCAAAAAGGGACACATTTCTCTGGACTAATTACTGGGGCTCATGTCAGGGTTAAAAGAATCCTTCCAACGTTCGGGAACTTTATTGTCACACTCAATCAATCCGAAAAAATGTGCCACAGCTTGAATAATAGAATTTAATCTTTGATTTTTGTTCATGTGAAAATACTCTGGCATTCAAACTTTTCAATGACAGTATGGCCATTATCTGTTTCTTGTAGTTTTGTTATGTTCATATTGTCTTTTTTGGCAGTCGTGTGCGTGAAAGCGGCACCTATGAAATTCGTAAATTGATTGATTGATGACGTCAAAACCATCTACCCTGAATTCTAGAATGTTTGTATCTTTCTCGCTATTCAGATAGTTATGAATTTTGATGTTTTTGGTTTTGGCCACACAATCTAACTAATAAAAAATATGTAGCACTCAAATTTTATGGCTTTAAAATGAGTCTTTTCTCGTCTGCGAATAAATGGTCCCATAGGCATATCTTGGGGCAATGCCCACAAATAAAGTATGTTACAATCATGACCTGTTACAGACTGACAAGTTTTCTCACCGTTTCGAATTTTGTTTTGCCCTTTTTTCATATGCTTCTGAAAAATGATGGAGGGCCTCCGACCATGTTTGATTGTGTAAATTTTGTGTAAATCTTTCTTTTTACAACGAATAACGCAAAAGAGACATTAGCTGAGCGAGCCGCTCTCAAAAGTAACAATCTAGCGATTCCTAGCACCGAAATTGCCTGTTTGAATACGTCAATGTGTTTTTGTTTGTAAAAAAACAATGCATTTTGTTTAATGCGTCAACCAATCAGTCTTTAAATGTAGACATGTTGTTGTCTTTCCAAATTTGTAAAGGCTGTTCATGTTTTACAGCAATAGTTTCAGCATCAGATCCTAAAACATTTTGTCTTTTAATCTTGGAATAAAACGCTGTGGAATATGGTAATCTGTCAAAATCTAATTTTGTTTCACAGTCAAACCACTCATAAGGGAAATAGGAATTTTTCTGTACGCAATGGTAGGACTTTAACAATTTTTCATAACTTGTCCTTGGAGCCACATAATTGCTTGCATCGACAAATTTAAATAGAAAATTCGGAATACGCGTTTTGCTTTTTGATCACATTATAAAACGTCCATCCTTGACGCCAACAGGACAAGCCCAACGGCGACGGACGGGTTATAAAACTTCAGATTCACTAAACAGAACTCCATTTCTCTAGGTTGATCGTCGTGTTCATTTCTCTTCATCTGTGTAGAACACATACAATATAAAGTACAGTTACATATGCATTTCGCTCTGGCTCACCATGGCAGAGAAACGCAACCCGTAGGTTTAGAGCTTGATTTAAAAGTAAAGTGCGCAATATACTGCTCACTGACGTTCGTCCTTTTATCTGCACTTAGGCCAGCCTTAAAAATATCCTTGTTTCGGATTTCACAGCAGCAAAAAACGTCATGTGGGAGGGCGTTTTTTTTTTTTTCACCCGCAGCATTTTTTTTCACCCGCAGCATTTATACCCACCCGGGCGGGAAATCCGAAACAAGCTTATTTTTAATTTAGGCCTTACATAATAATATTATACATCATCATAATTACAACATTCATAATCATACATAATCATAATTCTGACATTGGTTTAACATACATTAAAAAATGGACTATGTTCTTTAAACTCCAGCTAACACGTATTATGCATAGACAGACAACATTAATTAACGTTATGTGAGTAAGACGAACCTTGCTTTTAGTAACAACAAGTCTGCACAACACTGCACAGCACACTAATGATATCACCTTTAAATAAGTCATTATTTTACATACTCGTGACAACGGTGATTTGTCACATCGATAATAGTATAAAGAACATGGCAATGAGACATGTACTTAAATACTTAGCACAGAATATTACGTGATTGTAGGCACTACAGGGGTACTGGAATGATTGCTAGTAGTAGTACTTTTCGCCCCCATCTGGGGAGGGTCATTAGGGATCTGTTTCGTCTGTTGGATGCTGTGTACGGCATTGTATGGAAGCACTAGTCTACAGCAATCATCCATGGGCAGCTGCAGCCTCCTCGTATCTGGCCATAATCTTCGGGCGGATTGCCAGTGGCGTACCCTGGTTCCTCCGCTTAACAGCGGGGCCAATGCAGCATCCGCATCAGTGCTGGCGCTGATGTAGGCTGTGGTAGCCTCAAATAACCGGCAATAGTGTGTTTGACATCAGGTCTCTCACGTAGGATGAAGAGTTACCCAGAGGGAATTATCCTTCCTATTGCTACTCTGGGGACTATCCAACCCGAGGATAGCGGAGCTGCGCGAAATGCCAAAGAGTTTCAGCATTAAATTGCACAGCGAAACTCAAGTCTCCAGCCATCTGGGCATGTCAGGGGGTATATCCCCTAGACATGCCCAGAACCCCTTATCGGGCGAGCGAAGGAAAACGCTCTCAATAACCCACCATGCCCTATCACCCCCACCCTCACATCATCATCTGTATATCATTCATTTCATAAATTGACTACAACGTTTTTATCGTATTTTTTTTAATGTATTATAATGTCACCAAAAAGACCTTTTGTGCCGAAAAGTGACGTAAAGCAATCATTTACTACTACTACTTGGCAAATGTTGCGCAGAATCAGTGGCAAGAGGAAAGATAAAACTATCAAGTACCTTGTCACTGATTCTGACACAATAACCAATAAAACGGATATTGCAGAAACGCCGGCGACATCGTTTGCTGCAAAATCAGGAAAAATTTCGAAAGATTAGGGACAAGGAGAAGGAAAACACATTAGACTTCGAGGCAGATGATGACGAAAAGTACAATGTTGATTTCTCTAAACGAGAATTAATTAAATCTATCGCGCAGGCAACTGCTTCTGCAACTGGCCCTGATGAAAATCATTACCATTTTCTGAAACATTTGCCTGATGTATCACTTAAACTGTTGCTTCCACTCTTGAATAATCTCCGGCAATCTCAGGATTTCCCAGATGGATGGAGAGAAGCAACAGTGATCCCTGTCCCAAAACTGGAAAAGACCGAACGGATTCTAATAATTACAGGCCAATAGCATTGACAAGTTGTCTTTGCAAAATCATGAAGCGCATGAACAATCATCGTCTCACATGGTTTTTGCAAGACAATAACACTAAATATCAATGTGGTTTTCAAAAAGGCAAAAGCACCACAGACCATTTGGTCAGACTGGAGACTTATATCCGTCAAGGTTTTGTTAAAAATCAACATACAGTTTTTTGATTTAGAAAAGGCCTATGATACCACCTGGAAGGGTGGTATCATGAAAGATCTCCATGAAATGGGCCTGAAGGGTAGATTACCCTTATTTATTGACAATTTTTTAAAGGGGAGAAAATTTAAAGTCCGTTTGGACAACACCCACTCCTCACTGAATCCACAGGAGGAGGGTGTCCCACAAGGTAGTTTTCTTTCACCAACTCCATTTACCGTTAAAATACATACGAGTTTGAGTATATCCCCTATACATGCCCAGAACCCCTTATCGGGCGAGCGAGGGAAAACGCTCTCAATAACCCACCATGCCCTATCACCCCCACCCTCACATCATCATCTGTACATCATTCATCTCATCAATTGACTACAACGCTTTTATCGTATTATATTGTCACTTAAAAGACCTTTTGTGCCGAAAAGTTACTTTCACGTCAATGGAACGCCGACGAGATGACGTTGTCTTATGCAGGGCCAGAATTGGCCATGCCTATTTCACAAACGGGTATTTATTGAGAGGAGAATTGCGACCTATGTGCTGCAATACTCGTCTCACTGTAAGACATGTCCTTCTCAGTTGTGCGAAATATGCGCACATCAGAAGGAAGTATTTAAACTGTTTAGGGACACCCCCGCAGGTTTTATTATTCAGTTCCTACGGGAATGTAACCTAATTATATGTTTTAATTATTAGACTTAGACTTGTAGTTTTTACACAATCACTCCAATTTCATGGAGGTATAGTGACTTGATAAGTCGTTTATTTTATGATCACTTCATATTTTACATTGTTTATGCTGACATTTTTTTACTCCTTAAACTGTGTTGTAGTGCAGGCGCTACTACATGTCATCAAACTCGGTACACATAGGTGCCAGGAGCATCATCATATTATCATATCAGACATTTTAAACTGAATATTTTAGTGTGAACATACTTTTATTAGCTTTGCCTTTTCTTTACCACTTTAACTATACAATATGGGATATTGTAATACTAGGAATTTTCACTTAAATGGCCATACTGGCGGAAAAGTGAAGTAAAGCAGACATTTCACTTACTTACCCTGGCACTGGTTTCAAGGGCCGACACCAATGCCGACGCTGCCTTCTTCATTCTAGTGACCAGATTGTCCATTGCGGTCACCTGACAGCTGTGATCTTAGATAGCCGTCTGCATTTCGGTCATCTCGTTAGCCCACTTCACCAGCTGGGTGGCTGTGCTTGTCACTGCTTGGGTGAGGTCCGCCGCAGTCTCATTGTGCAGTCGCTCCAGAAAGTGTGCATTGTTCTCGACGGCCCTCCGTAGGTAGCATCAATGTCACCAGCAAGTTGTTCAAGGTACAACCAACCATTAAGTGATCTTTTACACCAATGGAAGGTAGAAGAGATGACGTTGTCTTTTGCAGGGCCAGAATTGGCCATGCCTATTTTACAAGCAGATATTTATTAAGAGGAGAATTGCGAACTATGTGCTGCAATACTCGTCTCACTGTAAGACATGTGACGTAAAGCAATGATTTACTACTACTACTACTACTACGCATGCACGGTACACTGGAAATATTTGTAAAAATAAAAATTATGCTTTGGTGGAGATACATTGAAAATTTATTACCCGGGTATAAATGAAGTCCGAGGCTATTGACAGGACCGTCCTATTATTGAGAGTATCATCCTGTTTTACTACTATTGACGGGCTGTACCTTGACTAATAGGAAAAGCCATAGATTTGAACAAGGCATCTGTTTGGCTCGCCAATAATATGATCATGACCATCCTCTCAATGAAGTTTTATCCGCTATTGACAGGACATGTTTGCAAGACGTTTTAATACACTTAACCCTTTCACTTTCTTATATCTTGGTATTCACCGTCTCTATCTGGTTGCTACATACTGTGGTGTACACAGCATGCTGACTGTTGCTTTGAAAATGTCGTGTATTTGTTTTGAAATACTCCATAGTTTTCAACAGAGTCATTGAATGCAAATGTGCATGCACATTGCAGTGATCGACTGCACATCACTTGCCGCCATTTTTACTCTTAGGTGTGCTCACGTAATGCTACACAGAGCACTGTGCAGCCTGTTCCAACCAGACACAGATGGCACGCGTGTATCAAAATGCGGACAGGTCTCCCAGCAAACACGAAGACTTGACCCAATGTTGTTTCAAAGTTGGTCCAGCGCCGTTGGCGGTGGGCCAATATTGAAACAGCATTGGGTCAAATCCTCGCGTTTGCTGGGCTTCACACAGGTGTTTGTCTACACCCACCCGTCCCCCACCATAATATTCTCGCCAGCCGATCAGGGTACTCTTAGCAAGACAGCCGGCCAATCACAAGCTTACTACAATACTTGAAATTGAGAGCGGGGGACATATGACGTCAACCATCTGCACATTTTAACATGCGAAGTAGCAGTGTCTAGGGTGGGCAGTGTAACGTAATGCTAGCCTACAATTAGCTTACACTGTAAGAAGATACATGATTAGTCACATTGCATCCTGTCAATAAGAAATATTTATTGTTTATTGACAGCATTGTCCTGTCAATAGCCACTACGAAAAATAAATATGAGCCCGAGGTTTGAAAAAAGTGAAGTGTGTAGTTAATAGAGCTAGCTAATTTCTTTCTTTGTAAAGATTCACATATCAGGTGACATTTTTGTTCACTTTTAATCCTTAAATTAAACCAATTGTCTTTAGTATGACTTTAATCCTAAACTTCCTGGTCAAATTAATGAAACACCTGACATATTTTGAAACACTTCAGCCCTTACAGTGCGGGGATCGACTTTAGACGTCAGAATCTGTGTTGTCGCGAAGCAGGTTGTGTCGGTTGGTTGCCAGACTGATGCAGTAGAGATCAGATCTGCAACTGGTGCAACAAATGTTTCCGCAACACCTGCATCCTCTTCATCGGAACCTAATACAAGCAAAGATACCTCCACTGCCAAAAAACATGCAAACACATCAGCAGCAAACACAAAACAATCTGGCTCTGCTGATAAAACAAAAGCAAGTAGACTAAGCACTCAAAAATCTGAAACAGTTACTAATAAATCAAAAGATGATTCAAAGAGCTCAGAGAAACAAAAGCCTAAAATAAAACCCAAGCCAAAACCACCAGATAGGCTAACAAAGGCAATGAAAAACCCAGTCTCCACTTACAACCAATTCCAAGCTATGGAAGTAGTAGAGCCTGCAGATGATGAGGACGGCAGCGATGATGGGGTAAGCCTTGAGCTTGCGCCTACTGCCGCTGCAATCCATGCACAGTTGAATCCAGGGAAAAAGAAACAACCATAAATGGCCCACAAAATAATACAATGGAACTGTCGAGGGCTAAGGTCAAATTACAATGACCTGGCTATTCTTCTGCAGGACCACAGCCCAACAGCTGTGTGCCTGCAGGAGACTAACTTAAAACCTAACACTAACATAAGTTTCAAAAACTATACAATGGTCAATTGTTTTGGCCCTGCCAATAATGAAAGGGCCTGCTGGGGTGTCTCTATCCTTGTGAAGGACGGAACACCACATCAACATATAACATTAAAAACTAATTTACAGGCTGTGGCGGTTAACATAAACTGTCACAGACCAATGACGATATGCTCTGTTTATTTACCCCCAAACCGCTCAGTAGATGTTGTGGAATTGAGGCAGCTGGTAAAACAATTGCCCAAACCCTTTATGCTACTGGGAGATTTTAACGGGCACCACACAATGTGGGGCTGTAGGGACATCAACCCACGGGGCAGAATAATAGAAGACTTCCTCTCAGAGGAAAACCTCTGCATTTTTAATGATGATACCACCACCTATTTACACCCTGCTTCAGGATCTGCAACAGCCATTGACCTATCCTTGTGTGATCCCGATTTATATTTGGATTACACTTGGAGGGTCAACGAGGATCTCTGTAGCAGTGATCATTATCCTATATTTATAGAGAGCAACAACTCTATTGTTGAAGAAAGAGTGCAGCATTGGAGGCTGCACAGAGCAGATTGGGAGGCCTTCCAACAGTCTTGTGGGGAGAGCCTCACAATCTCTCAATTTGAGAATGAAGAGGGGGTTGATGACCCTATAGCCCTTTTTACTGACAAGTTACACAATATAGCAGATAAAAGCATACCCAAAACCTCGACAGTTCCGAAAAAACTCGACAAACCCTGGTTTGACGAAGGTTGCCGAAAGGCAATAGACAAAAGGAAAAAATCCTTGCAAAAATTTAAAAAACATCCAACTAGACAAAACCTTGACGGATATAAGAAAGATTACGCTAAAGCTCGCCGCACAATCAGTGAAGCCAAGCGGCAATCTTGGAGAGCATATGTCTCCACACTAAATAATAATACATCGGCAAAACATACTTGGCAAATGCTGCGCAGAATCAGTGGCAAGAGGAAAGATAAAACCATCAAGTACCTTGTCACTGATTCTGACACAATAACCAATAAAACGGATATTGCAGAAACGCTGGCGACATCCTTCGCTGCTAAATCATCGCCAGATCATTATCAGGAAAAATTTCGAAAGATTAGGGACAAGGAGAAGGAGAACACATTGGACTTTGAGTCAGATAATGACGAAAAGTACAATGTTAATTTCTCTAAACGAGAACTAATTAAATCTATCGCTCAGGCAACTGATTCGGCAACTGGCCCTGATGAAATTCACTACCAGTTTCTGAAACATTTGCCTGATGTATCACTTGATCTGTTGCTTCTACTCTTGAATGATCTGTGGCAATCTCAGGATTTCCCAGATGGATGGAGAGAAGCAACAGTGATCCCGATCCCTAAACCTGGAAAAGATCGAACAGATCCTAATAATTATAGGCCAATAGCATTGACAAGTTGTCTTTGCAAAATCATGGAGCGCATGATCAATCATCGTCTCACATGGTTTTTACAAGACAATCACATAATAACTAAATATCAATGTGGTTTTCAAAAAGGAAAGAGCACCACAGACCATTTGGTCAGACTTGAGACTTATATCCGTCAAGGTTTTGTTAAAAATCAACATACAGTTGGAGTATTTTTTGATTTAGAAAAGGCCTATGATACCACATGGAAGGGTGGTATCATGAAAGATCTTCATGAAATGGGCCTGAAGGGTAGATTACCCTTATTCATTGATAATTTTTTAAAGGGGAGAAAATTTAAAGTCCGCTTGGACAACACCCACTCTTCACTAAATCCACAGGAGGAGGGTGTCCCACAAGGTAGTATCCTTTCACCAACTCTATTTACCATTAAAATAAACAGTATAATTGATTCTTTACCACAAGATATTGAAAAATCATTATATGTTGATGATCTGGCTGTTTACTGCCAGTCAAGCAATATGGCAATAATTGAGCGGCGCCTGCAAGGTTGCCTCGATAAGTTGGTGACTTGTGCGGATGAGAACGGCTTTAAATTTTCTCCCACAAAAACTTTATGTGTACATTTTTGCAAAAAAAATGGCTTACAGCCTGAGCCTAATCTCAAACTATATGGACAACAGCTTCCTGTTGAAGAGCAGGTCAAATTTCTTGGTCTGTTTTTCGACAAGAAGCTCAGTTTTATTCCACACATCAAATATATGAAAGATAAGTGTAGGAAAGCATTACAATTACTACGAGTTATATCCAGCAAGGATTGGGGTGGTGACCGGACAACCTTACTGAGGATTTACCGGTCTCACATCAGATCCAAACTGGATTATGGTTGTATTGTTTATGGTTCAGCGAGACGATCGTACTTAGCAGTACTCGATCCAATCGCGAACCAAGGTTTGAGATTATGCTCAGGGGCATTTCGAACATCACCAATCGAAAGTCTTCAGGTGGAGACCGGTGAGCCCTCTCTAGAGACTCGCCGGTTGAAGCTGAGCCTGCAATACTATATGAAAATGAAAGCAAATCCTGAGAACCCGGCATACTCGTGTGTTGTCAACCCTGAATACAAGAGACTGTTTAATAACAAGCCAGGGACTATACCTACTTTGGGTATAAGGCTCCAACCCCATCTGGAGGACATGGAGGTGGAGCTCGACGCAATTAGCGTTGTGCGCCCACCAGAATGTCCACCCTGGCTTCTACAACAGCCTAATATACTTTTTAACCTCTCAGATCTCAGGAAAGGAGACACCTGTCCCCTTGTCTTCCAGAGCATGTTGCTAGAGCTATTTTGTAGATTTCCGAAGCACCGGAAGGTGTATACTGACGGATCAAAGGAAGACAAGAGGACAGCTATGTCCTTTGTCTGTGATGATCATGAATTTAGTTGTCGTATCAACGATGAGGCTTCAATTTGCACAGCAGAGCTGTTAGCTATTGAAGCTGCCATCGAATACATATGGGATAGTAATGACGAGGAGTTCATGATCATCACAGACTCGCTATCTTCATTGCAGGCTCTTAAGAGTCAAAAACTCAACAACCCAATTGTTTCCAATATTTTGCATATGTGTCACTACTTGTCTGGGCACAAGGACATTGTTTTCTGCTGGGTACCCAGCCATATTGGAATACAGGGTAATGAACGGGCTGATGTTTTGGCCAAGGCTGCCCTGGATAAGACAAAACAGTTTTATTATATACCATATACTGATTTCAAGTATAACATCTCTGTCTACCTTGATGACATTTTGCAAGGTGAATGGAACATCAATGTCACCAGCAAATTGTTCGAGGTACAACCAATCATTAAGCGATCTTTTACACCAATGGAACGCCGAAGAGATGACGTTGTCTTATGCAGGGCCAGAATTGGCCATGCCTATTTCACAAACGGGTATTTATTGAGAGGAGAATTGCGACCTATGTGCTGCAATACTCGTCTCACTGTAAGACATGTCCTTCTCAGTTGTGCGAAATATGCGCACATCAGAAGGAAGTATTTTGCATTTAATTCCTTATTTGAGCTATTCAGGGACACCCCTGCTGGTTTTATTATTCAGTTCCTTCGGGAATGTAACCTATATTACATGTTTTAATTATTAAACATAGACTTTTTACACAATCACTCCAATTTCATGGAGATATAGTGACTTGATAAGTCGTTCATTTTATAATCACTTCATATTTTACATTATTTATACTGATATTTTTATACTCATTAAACTGTGTTGTAGTGCAGGCGCTACAACATGTCATCAGACTCGTTACATATAGGTGCCAGGAGCATCGTCATCTTATCATATCAAACACTTTAAACTGAATATTTTAGTACGATCATGCTTTTATTGGCTTTGTCTTTCCTTTACTACTTTAACTATACAATATGGGATATTGTAATACCTGGAATTTTCACTTAAATGGCCATACTGGCCGAAAAGTGAAGTAAAGCATTTTACTTACTTACTTACGTCAGAATCTGACGTCTGTAGACGGCAGATTTTTACGTCTAAAGTCAATCCCCGCGCTGCAAGAGGGAAAATATTCATAGTGACCGTATACCCATTACATAGGCCTAGGTATTCAAATGAAGCGGAAAGAGCTAACTAAAACGTTTATGATGATTTCAAATTGAATAATTTGGTCTCCATGATTTACGAGAGAATATCAGCCCTTTAACCCTTTAAAGCCTGAATTCACTATTGTCATCTTCATCCATCACAAGCCGCGAATTCTCGACTTGTAGTTGATGAAGATGATTTGAAGTGGGTGGAAAAGTAGAGAAAATTTCCATGTATTGGTAAATCAATTTCATGGAAATTTTCTTTCCAAAACCCTTGGTTTTAGAAAATTTAGTCATTCTTCAGAGATACATAATGATGCTTTCATGCATAGTCAGGGTTTATAGGGTTAAGGCTTAATTTACTGAAAAATTGTATAATCCACTGCACTAGCCTAGGCCTACAATAAGGAGGTTCTGAGCTGTCATTTGAGATATTACACTTGGGTATTTTGTAAAATGAGGACATTTTATTCACCTTGAGATGGGAATTGTGTTAACCGGCCGTGTTTACTGATAACACTATTCATTTCTGATATGATTTTTCATATTGTCAAAATAGTCAACTAGTGTTTTTTTAATTCATAAAGACTGCCGAATTGCTAATACCACTAATCGTTTCTAGTATGTTACTTATGTTACTGCATAATTATTTAAATGTTCTACTGCTTGCTTTTCTCATTTTTCAAATTATTATATTCCCTTAAAGCGCTGATCCTTAAATCGTTTATAATTTTGTTATTTTCACTTTACAAATTCTGTACACACCATGTGAGAGTATTTAAATAATTTTCTAATTTTTTTTTGATATATTTGTGGATGGCGTTGCCAAGACACAAGTTGATTTGGGTGGAACATTGATGTTGAACAATAGTTTCTGACTTAATTTGTTTCACATTTTATGACACTGACATGTGTGTGTTTTATTTAGAATACATCTTAAAATCTTTGATCAACGTTACTGTAATTCATACCGGTAGTAGAGTGACATTTTTCTGTAAAGATTGCCCATATATGACTTATGATGACTGTATGCTTTTATCTTTGCTATTGTACATGAATAAATATTCTTGTTGAAAGTTGATTTATTTGTTTTGCTTTTATTTCGTGGTTTTAGACACCTCTCATTCACCTATATATTGTTTGCTAGGCCCATGTAATGTAAAATATATCTTTAATTTGGAGGTAATACAGACATTCATTCATCATTAACATTTAACGTCTTGAAACAAAATTAGGATTCTGTCTGAGAGCAATTTATTACCTTACTGTACTATTCATAGAGCTTTTGTACATGTAATTTTTATGGAATTTGAAAAAAATCTGGAAAGTCGGGGAAAAGACAGGATTTCAAAATTTGGTCAAAAGACAATTGACGGGGAAATCACCCAAATTCCCATCAAACCCCCTTGTCTTTTAAAACTTTTCCAGTGATAAAAGCGTCTATAGCGGTTGTGAGACACAACTCCAAGCGGGAACAAATTTATTAATGTAGTGTGTTAAAGGTTAAGTTGAAGCTGACACTTTTTTAAAGTGAGAGATGACGTTTCACCCTTAAAGCGCAAAATTAAATAATTTATTTTTCCACCCACTGGAAGTTGCGTCTCGCTACCGCGACCCACAACTCAAGTGGGTACAAAATACTAATATTTGCTTTATTTGAGTCCAAATATTTGCAAATCTTGATGTTTAACCCTTTGACTTCCAGGCCGTGGTGCATGCCAGGATCCAGATATACTGGTGTAGGAGTTCTATTTTTCGTCATTTAAAGCTGGAATTGCTAACGCAATTTCCAGCTTCAAATGACGAAAAATACATAAATGTAGTATATATTTGACGAAAATTTGTGTCATTTTATGGTTACGTTCATTGACGAATGACGACGGAAATTTCCGTCATGTATGGTAGTGAAAAGGTTAATAAATCATTCCATTCCCAATAACTGCTTTGATCGTCTAATAAAACAGATTCAAAACGACTATAGTCAATCTTCAATCGGTTTACAGGGAACAAGTCCTCAAGATATCAACATTTCAGCGCCATTGAGTCTCAATATTGTTGAGAGATACTGGCGCTATAGAAGTCATTATATTATTATTACATTTAACTATCATATTTGAGCCTTCTCAGCTAATATCTTAGTAAATTTCGATTGGAAAATACCCAGGTTTCTACAGTTTTGATGTTTTTTTTCGAAAAGTTGGTTCACAACCCTCCTTCACTTGTCTGTTGTGAATAAATCTTGAAGGAAGCGATCCCGACCCGGTAAGCCCGAAACATCCAACATCCTTTGTTGGTCTCCCAATATTAGCCCTTTCAGCTCGGGGACCGAATTTAGACGTCAGAATTTACCGTATAGAGACATTACACGTCGGATTCTGAAGTCGATCACCGCGCTGAAAGAGTACAATATTTATAATGGCTTTAAAGGTATTCAAAGACAGCGGAAAGAGCTAGGTAAGGCATTTATGATTATTTCAAATTGAAGAAAACCCTTTGGTCTCCATAGTTTATCCAAAAATAATTCATCATTATGATGGTTCAAACATTTTGTCGTAGTTTCGTGTTTGCTGGGCATAAGCACGAGAGGTTGCATTGCAATGACCCAGTGTTCATTTACTATTGGCCCGTTGTCCACCATAGAAACAACACTGGCTTAACGTCTAGAGTTTGCTGATATGGAGAATTTTGAGGAAAATCGTGTTCTCCGGCGGGGGCAGACAATTGACATTTCCACATCCGCCAAATTCCGCCGGATTTCTAATAAATCAAAAATCTGAGACGTCTGCAAAAAAATGAAGTTCAATCGTTCCCGGGGGAACACGGCACGTTCAACCTGTATTGGTGCAATGTTGGGCCACCGTCTGCGACGCTGGCCCAACGTTGAACCAGCACAGGTTACACATATTGTGCCTACTGGTTTGACGTCATCACTGTGAGGAGTACCGCCTTGTCATCTCCTTGGCATCTGCATCTGCCGCATCCTCATTACAAAACAGATCATTACCATGATTACAGAGTTATCGTGATTGATGGCGAAGAATCTTTCAAACATTGCCCATTCTAAAGCGCTGAAGTCGAATGAATTACAAAATAGATCAGAATTGAAAAAAACGGAAATACTAGTGAATGCATTTGTTATTTATTTGTTATTCAAAGCAGTGAAAACATCCTGTATATTTGAACATTTTTTTAATGAAAAGTAAATATGCATAAACATTTTAATTTAAGTGGCCTTAAACAATTCGTCAGAGCCGTCCAGCATTAAACATTGCTGGTCTATTTCGGGAGAATTATCCATTTTTTGCTTGACGAATGTGAGACCAGTGGAATTACCTACCACTAAAATTCTCAAAATTGATGATATATTATATCTATTACATGTATTAGGAAAGTTAAAAAGTATCTTAACTTTTTAATGGAAATGAGAAAAAATTGACATAAGATTATTCATTATTCTTTTTTATGCTCTCCGTTTTTGATGTGATGCAACATTGAGCCAATGTTTGCTTTTGATTGTGGACCACAGCCAGGATTCACCCAAGAAACACAGAGCTCTTGATAGTCCTCTTGCTGAGGGGGGTCCTGTGTGCATTTTTAGGTCCCCTAAGTTTCTATTAAAATTCGTTTAGGGGACCACCCCAGAAGTGAAAAAAAACTTGGGTAGACATGCTGGATCATGGTAGCAACTCAGGAAAACGATTTTCAAAATGGCCGCCGGAAGCCTTTCTGAAAAACCTATATGTCAATATCTTTTGCACCAGTTGGCCAATTTGGATGATCAAAATGTCCAGTATAACGTTTTTTTATGGTGCTGAATCGATTGGGAGGAGTTTTGAAATGACCTGAAATAAGGATCATGCGAAATTCAAAATGGCCGCCATTCTGCTTCATCTAATTTTATTTTTATTCACATCTTGATTTATAATTAACACAGGTAGTCCATGGGCCAGAATTGGTCCTCATGCACCCCCACTTCTCTCCACGAGTGGTACCATTTTGATCAGGGGACTACTCTGAATGATATTAACGATGTTACCAGAAAAAAATTGTGGTGCGATATGGGTTTCGGCCATTATTCAAAATTGCCGCAACGAAAATTTCATTTGGACAATATCCCCAGTTCTAATTTACATGTAATCATAATTTTGGTGTCTATACCTATGTTTTCATGGTCAAAGAATGGAATGAAAAACACTAATAAGAGATAGGGTCATTCCTGTATTGCAAATTCGGAAAAATCCAAGATGGCTGCCAGCAAAAATGATTTTATGACAAATCATAATGTCTATATTAAAAACCAAATTCTATTCGCTAACATTCTCTAAAAATAATAAAATGTTATAGTAATGAGGACAGGTATGGTTACAAAAGATAGCTTTGTGTCTCTGATCTTCTATTTTATGCAGTTATAGTCCAGAAATACGTATTGATATCTTATGTTGGAAATTTAGCTGGGCCATTATCTCTAGTTCTAAATGACATAGAATCTCAATTCTTGTATTTGTGGGTCAACGAATCGACTGCAACCACTTAAAACATACTAAAGCAATACCAGGTACATTTGAAAGAATCCACGATGACTTCCAACCAATGATTTTCGAATCACATTTGCCTATGTGGAGTTTTTTTAAAATTAGCATTGTCATGGAAATACATATATATGTAATATTCGTTGTGGTACTGAAGTCATGCATAGTTAGAACAAACATCACTTCGTATCATTTAACTGTCCTATATAGCTAACATTGGACATCTTATAATATGTCCCTATTGTCATTCCATTTCGTTCAACATGACTACCATCAACTACATAAGATATGTAGCTGATCAGCGTCTTTCGGCTATATAGAACATTTGTATATTCACAAGCTATATTTTATGAGTTACTACAAATCAAACGAAATATTTTGCAGCTACTTACTCTATAACAAAAAAAAAACTCACTATTATTTATTGTAAATTTATCCAGGAAAAGGTGTATGTATATGAAAATTTATAATAGTTACTTATAAATCATTCCTTTGAATGTACACCTTATGAAAACAAAAATAATATTCAGCACAAAAAAACAACCAACATAAAGTAAATTTATCAGTATGAGAGAGCTGGCGAAGGAATTCACAGTGCAATAATGACGAACACTTTCAAATCGCAAGTGTTTACACACTTCAACAACACAGGCAGGTATATACTTTCAATAATCTGTGAAAGCTGAGAATCAAATACTTGCGTAAAATATGATGTTTGGCCATCAGAATCATTAAAGAGAAGTGTATCACAGATGCGCATTTGAGTTCACTGTTGCACTATGTGCATGTGCCCTGCTACACATGCAATGTGCTAACTATCAGATGGTTATATGGATGTGTGCATATATCTCGGTTGTTTTAAATAAAAACAAGAGTACACTCAACAATTGCCCGCCGCCATTATTAAACCTAATAAGTTATTAACTTGAAGTTATTTATTATTTTTTTCAGCCGTTATCAAAGAAATCGGCCATTTCGAGTTTTTTTCAGCCATTATTGAAATTGTCCGAGAACTGGTCATTTGTAACATGCATACCAAATTTGGGAAGGATACATGACAATTTTTTTTCAAGTTATCGTGCCTATAAATAAATGTTAACGCCGACGACGCCGACCTTCAATTGCAATAGCCCACCTTTTTTAATTAAAATTAAAAGGCGTGCTAAAAACTACTCTAATAAGGGCCCATCCCCATGTAATCTCAGGAGCTATTCTAATTGACGCCCCCCGCCCCCACCCACCCACGGCGTTTATTAGAATAAATACAGTATTTCATATTGATTCGTGTTGTTCTTCGCGTTCCTTCTCCAGCACGGCTCGCAATGGTCATCTAGAACATCCAGTTCATCAGAGATTTTGCTTCACATTTGCTGTAGTTGAGCCTTAAAGGATAATCCCATTATGTAAATAAGTGGTTTCATTTTCCCAGTGACCCGGATACGAAAGTGTAACGGTGGCCAGTTCAAATATGATTCTATATGTCAATTAAAACTCGGATTATTGCCCACATTAGATTTTGAACATTGGGTATCACGACGCAAATTTTATGACAGGTTGATAAGGGAGTAACATATGCATGTTCAAATACACAAAGCAGTGTTTTCTAACCATTGTAGATGTCTTCAATTACAATAACAAAGAACATATCGTCGGTGGCCATCTTGAATTTAATTCAAATCCGCCATAATAATGTTCCAATATGTTTTTTTTTCATTCGAATCGTTAACCCATAAAACATAGGTGTAGACACCAGAATTGTGATTCTACTTCAATTGCAACTCGAGATGTTGGCCCGGCTAAAATTCCAATGCAGGATATCAATACTCATTTCTGGATTTTAGGCTGGTAACTGCACGCAACATACAAGTTCAGAGACCCAAAGCTACTTTCAATAACCATGCATGTCCTCCGTCCTACAATATATTTGTTATACAATGTCAGCAAAATAATTTGGTTTTCAATATATAGACATTGTGATTTTGTCAAAAAAAGAAATATAGTCATGTGGGCTATTTTCAAAAGTTTGCCATACAGAAGTGCCCCAATATTTTAAATTTGCTTTATGGTATTGCTCCAGTATGTTTTAAGTGATTTCACGCGATTCGTTGACCCCAGAAGACATAGGTGTAGACACTAGAATTGTGATTCTCTGTCAGTTAGAACTCGATATATTGGTTAAATTGCAACGTATGATATCAATATTAGGTATTTCTTGACGATAACTGCATAATATACAAGATCATGACAGACACAAAGCTATCCATTATAACCACCTGTCTTCATTACTAAAACATTTTAACATGTCAACACATTTTGTTTTCAATATAAACAATCGGATTTTGTCATAAAATGATTTTCATCGGTCGCCATATTGGATATTTCCGAATTCGCCATATAGGAATGACCCAATATTTATATAAGTGGTTTCATCCGATTTTTTGACCCTGAAAACATAGGTGTAGACACCGAAATTATGATTCTATGTCAATTTAAGGGAAAATATTGCCCAAATTAGATTTTTAAGGCGGCCATTTAAAACAAAATGGCCGAAACCGATATCGCACCCCAAAGTTATTCCTCGTAACATCGCTAACAACATTTCCAGGACCCACCTGATCACTGTGGAGAGTGGTGGGGGTGCATGGTGACAAATTCTGGCCCATGGACTACCTGTATCAAATATAAATCGAGATATAAATGATAATAGAATTTGCTGAAGTAAAAATGGCGGGGATGGTCCCCATAACGAATTTTAATAGAAACTTAGGGGACCTAAAAATGCACACAGGACCCCCCTCAGCAATTGGATTATAAGCTGTAAAATTCAAAGCTTCGTCATTTGAAGTTGTGTCTCGCGGTAGCGAGACACAAATTCAAGTGACTGAAAATGTATGTGATTTGTGAAATTACATAGGTCTATATCAGTGTTATAGTTTAAATTTATTTTGTTTTTAACAATATTGGCTATATAGCCCTGAGCTAATAAAACACAGAATGGCTACTCTCGTCGATATCAGTGCTGTCGTGGTTATGAAGAATATATCTAAAAAGAAGAATCACTTTATAAATTGTCCAAAATAAACCGTTATTACTATGCCCTTTAACACAGAACAAAGAAATAAATCGACGTTAACGAATATGGGTATTTTTAAATGCCAATCTAAATTATTTTCAACCACGTATAGTCGCGGATCGCGTTAGCGAGACACAAATTCAAGTGGATGTAAAATTAAGTAATATAGTTTGGCGATGTTGTTTGACAGCTCTTCGGCCGTCCAAATATGCTGAGGAATCCACCATGGCGCATGTGTACGTATTGTGAATTAATTTGTTTTTCCCAGCAAACACAAGACGTCGAACCAATGTTAGCTTAATGCTGGCCCACCCTCTGCGACGCTGGACCAACATTAAACTAGCATTAGTTCAACGTCTTATGTTTGGTGTGGTATTCCTGAAGAGATTCTTTAATGTGTCATTTTTGCTAATTGAAAATAGCTGCACCCTTATTATACCAAAACCGAAAAATAAAAGAATTAATCCTCGTGTTCAGCCAGCTATTTACCATAACTTTTATTCGCCTTCACGTGTGAATTACTTTCGATGGAATATTCAAAATATGTTAAATATGTGTTAACGGTTTCCTCAGGTACTACGACTAGCCCTACGTAAAATATATAAACTGGCATCCAACAGTTCCATTTTGTAGAAATATCCCAACAAACAATACTTTATTGTCAAGACATCGTTACGGTAAGCCTAATCATCGCATAATCTGATGCATTGGCCGGTGCCAGCTCAAATAGCCGTCTCACATCCAAGACTAATCACACAGATAGTTTTCTAAGACATGCAAAAGTTACATTCGAGAACTTAACAAGCACAAGCCAGGCTCCAGGTAGGCCTACATCAATTATCCACGTCAAATAAATTTGACCGTAGGATAACAAATGGCAAAGTGTTCTGATTAGTGCGATAAAAGTAAATACATTTTCAGCTATAGTATTTTTTCATTCATTCATTCATTCATTCATTCATTCATTCATTCATTCATTCATTCATTCATTCATTCATTCATTCATTCATTTATTCATTCATTGAACTACTTGCGCTATTTCCAGTTTCGAATGACGAAAACTGGTCATATTTAGGAAAAATGGACATCTCTTAGCCTAAGTTTTATTTTTGTATTCACAGAGCATCTATTCAATGTGGCCAAACTGCAGTATTTTTTTTAAATGTAACCAGTCGCTGCCTTTTGGATTTACAAGATAGATCTTCCGCAAAATGTTTTAGGAATTTTAATTATATTTTACTATATAGTATTTGGTTTGAGACTTACTAGAGAAAGTGTAGGCCTATTATATACGGCCCTAGCAGGCCAAGGGTTGAGATGGTTAAAACGCAGGTCTGATAAATTTACGTGAAGCTTTGACGTTAACACCCTATGGTACGCTAAGGGTCAATCGTTAAATACACGGAGATTACAACGGAGTCTTTATCTCGACAGCTGCTGCCCCCTAGCAGTGGGACAGTGGGCCGGGGAGGAGTGACAGCATCCATCTGTGTGAGTGAGACATTGAGTCAGTGTTGTTTTATTGCTGGCCCACCGTCTACGACGCTGGCCCAACATTAAAACAACACTGGCTCAACGACTCGCGTTGGTCTAGCCGTGATCACACATGATAACGACTAACGGTAAAGGTGGAATATTTACAAGGATAAATTTATACTGCTACTTTCACCCTGTACCTACCCAAGAACATTTTTATTTCAGTGTGAGCAAAAACGTTCTATACTATATATGTATAGAACGTCTTTAATGTGAACATTCAGTGCACTTTCGCCACTATTCCCATCTCACAGTGAATCAGACTTACACAATTTGATAAAATATCCAAAGGATACTATCCCCATTAAAATCAGTTTTCATTATTATTTATAATTGAAAAAATGTTTTCCATTGATAATCACATCACGCATGATTAGGCCATGGACAAAACACGAGTAGGCCTATCTGTTTATTACTGGGGAATAATTTACGAGCGCTTAGCCCGGGTCGATTGATCTCAGTAATCAACAGATACAAGATGTATTCACCAGCCAACCCTAGACGTCGATCCAATCCTAATATTGATTTAATATTTGGCCAGCGTCGCAGAGTAAAATATTGCTCTACGTCACTTTTTGACACTAGAGGTCATTTAAGTGAGATTGTAATACATTAAAAACAGGGCAGTCGGTTGATAAAATGAATGATGTACAGATGACAATGTGAGTGTGGGGTGATAAGACATGGGCAGTTATTGAGAGTGTTTTTCCTTCACTCGCCCGACAAGGTGTTCGGACATGTCAAGGGGATTGATTAACCCCCAGACGCCCATGTGTGTTTAGCTAAACAAAACATAGCTCCGCTATCCTCCAGTCGGATAGTCCCCAGAGTAGCAATAGTTAAGGATAACTCCACTCTGTCCCACATGAGAGACCTAATGTCAAACAGTCTATTTCCGATTTAGTTTGAGGCCCCACCACGGCCAACACCAGTGCCTGCAAAAACAAGGAATGCAGTGATGCGGGAAATCCATTGGCACCGCTGTTGAAGAGAGGAACCAGGGTAAACCGCTGGCGATTTGCCTAAAGATTATAGCCAGGCATGGCAATATTCTCGCAATAATATGATTAAAACATCGCTTCTAAGTACAACGACAGTGCTTGCGTCTCTTGGGGCTGGCTTGTATGGGATTGAATGAGGGGCTGATGAGTTACATGCTTTAGTTTATTGTTTCTACTGAGGGCCAAGGAGGGGGGACCCCCCATGAAATGTTTCTATAAAAAATTCTTACCATCATACTTAAATGCCTGTGGTTAGGATGGTAAAAAAATCCACACTTATTTCAATAAGTGTGGGTTATTAGTATTCGAAGGAAAGTGTGAATTATTTGAGAGAAAGTGTGGATTATTTTAAAAAAAGTTTGGATTATTGAAAAAGACCACAGTTTTCACAAAATAACAATCGTTTTATTAGATATAAATTAAAGCGACACTTGATATGTCCATAATATGTAAACATGTCCATAGACTAGAATTGTGAAAGTCTTTTAAATTTTGGGTTGCTGTGGCAACGTAGCAAATGTACGGAAAACCCAATTTATTAGTTATTCCCGTATTTTTTATTGTGTATTTCTATTATTAGCAGGTTAACTCACCTTTAATGGGGATGGAATGTGAGTTTAAATCTCAAAATATGCAAAATGATGGCCTAAGATTGAAAAATATGAGTAATTGTCACTCACTTGAAGTTGTGGGTCGCGGTAGCGAGACATAACTTCAAGTGGGTGGTAATTTAAATTAGATGACTTGGCGGGTAAAGGGTTAATAGAGCAATGTTTTGAAAATCTGTCTATATTACGCATATATAAGCGTTATATCATGGGTTTCTTAAAGGGTTTACTCGATATCTACAGTTTGGAGTAATTTCAGTCGATAATTTAAATTAATTGTTAAAACACACCCTGTTAACTCATAAATGAGTCACTGAAACCAATGACTTTCTCCTCAAAGTTCTTGTTCGCACCGATAAGTTACTGGTAGAGTGCTCAGGGTTCAGAAGGCGATGTTCACGTTTTAACCCTCTGTCCGCTAAGTTATTTAATTTATTTTTTAACCATGCACTTGAAGTTGTGAATTGTACCGGAGGGAGCGAGGGAGGGAGGAAACAAGTAGGCTAAGTAAATAAGTAAGTGAATAAATACACATGTAAAGATGGATGGACGGATGGATGGATGGATCAATGAGTGAATGAATGAATAATTGAATAAATAAACGAATGAATACATCAATGAATGAATGAATCAACGAATATTTAACTCTTAATTGTTAAGTGCTACAACATTGGTTGCTATTTTTCTTCATTTAAAGTTTGTATTGTTGTCGCAATCACCAGCATCAAAAGCATGGAAAATGCGCATGCGCTTAAACAAATTTAGCTATTCCTCTTTTGAAAATGCAATGATTTATTGAACATCTGCAGGCCCCTATTAATTTTATCGATTTCAATAATATTTGGTTGAAAATGTGGAAGCGATACGCCATCCCTGGAAGCAAGGAAAATATAATCTTTTTCCGCTGCTGGAAGTGATGTACATCTACGCCAATAGGCGGTTTATCCCAGTATTGGCCTAATCATCGAGATCAAGGCCTACGTACATAGCCTATAGGCCTATGCGGGGCTAGCCAGACGAGGGTTAAAATGTAGACATCGGCAGATCTCACCCAGATGTGTCGGAGCAAGGATACGGTACTACAAAACCGGGTTCCGGTATCCTATAGGCCTATCCCAGCAAACACGAGGTATTAACCCAATATTGTTTCGATGTTGGGCCAGCGTCGAAGACGGTGGACCAACATTGAAACAACATTGGGTTAATAGGACCTACCTTGTGTTTGCTGGGTATCCTTGGTCGAAGGTTTACGGAGGTCGCCAAAATGTCAGGATTTACCGCAGAGACAGCTGGCCAACTGCTGGCGTGGGATGGAATCCATCGAGTGCTGATGATCAGTCATTTCCACGCAACCGACCGGACCCGACCGAACCGGAACTGATATAGCTGATCACAGGGTATAGTCATGGAGATGGTATAGTGGAGTGTGATTGGTCAGTGCGTGGGCAGTATGCGCCTGATGATTGGTCAGATCGTGGACAGTATGTGGCTGTGTTAGTGTTGTGTCTCGCTGAGGGACCTCCTGTGGCGCTGTCAGACCCCCTGCGACGTGTGGATACAGACCTCTCCGTGTAAATCTCTGTCTACATTCCCCGCGCAGTCATGTCTGCCTCGCGCAGCTCTATCCTGGCCGTAGTAGCGGTTGCTGTATTATTACAGGGTGTAGCCGCCCGTAAGAAATCCGGACCCGAGGGTAAGAGACCGGGGTGTGGGGGTTGTAAGCCTTCAGACTGTGATGACGTAACGGGCCTGCCGTGCCCCCCGGGTCTGCGCGTGCTGGATGCCTGTGGGTGTTGTCTGTGCTCGGACCCCCTGGACAATGTGAGACTAGACGGCCCGGGGGTGGCGAACCACAGGGGCAAACCCCAGAAACCCCGGCAGCTACACCCCAGTAAACTGGCCGCTCAGGGAATGAGTGATCAACCTGCACCACCACAGGACGACGGCGACCCCTCCAGACATATCACACCTTCTAGTGGCAGCACACATCAAGGTAAGAATTACAAAAAAACTTGTATTTTATATAATTGACCCTTCTGCTACTAGGACCATATGTATATCGTCCCCTTGGATATGAAAGGGTGTATCTGCCACTTTACAGCATGCTTCGAACCAAATGAAATATCACTGAAGTTGATAAAAATGTTTGTAATCTGGTAATAAAGATCAAATCAAGTCAAATCAAAAGCAAATCAAGTTTATTAGCACTACAATACTCATAATTGAGTAGGCCCTAATAGATGCTTAGTTCATCCAAGGATAATAATCCAATTAGCGATAAATAATGTCAAATGGTTTCGCCATTTGAAGCTGGACATTCCATGGCCATCTATATGAATCAAATCTAGTCTTATGCTATGAAAGGCACTGGCGGACGTGGGTTGTGTTCTTTAAATCAGAGAACCCTAGATAGTATGTTTTACGTCAAGCTAGAGATAACATGATAAATATAGCGAATTAGCCGTGGACGAGCTCACACCGTAAAGGTCAAACTTTTCAAATTATGTTTCAGCCACGTTAGGGCCTATAGGGAATCAGTAGGCATATCAACCCTTTAAGCCAATTTTACATCCCTGAAAACAGACTTTTCCTACAACAAAGGGTTTTAGAACGAAAATTTCCATGAAATTGATTTACCAATACATGGCAATTTTCTTCAATTAGTTAAACCACATCAAATCATCTTCATCCACTACAAGTCGAGCATTACGACAGCAATTCGCGGCTTGTAGTGGATGAAGATGACAATGGTAAATTCAGGATTGAAAGGGTTATTACAGTGCTTCAAACCTCACAAAGGCATGGATTGTATAAGCCTAGATATATGTGCATCCGAGATAATCCCCCTTGAAAATAAAAGGGTATAGTCCCGATTGGGGCTTGCTCCTCTCGCGATAGCGTCGATGAGTACAGCAAGCGACGTAAAGCGACATTCAGTCGAATGTTTAGTTTTGCCATCGCTATCCATTATTTCAGCTAACTCGGTGTGTCGAGCCAATGTTGTTTTATTGTTGGGCTATTGTCTGCGACGCTGTCCCAATATTAAAACAGCATTGGGTCACCATCTTGTGCTCTGTGCACGCCTCCTTGGTTTCCACTTGAGCAGATAAGCATCTTAACCGGTCAGCCGTGGTCTTGACCATCTGCCCGGGGGACCACTCTCAGCGGATAATGACGTCAAAATAATCACCAAGGGAATCCCCAGTGCAAACCAATCAGCGTCAGGTCACCCCGGCAAACGAGAGACGCTGGACCAATGTTGGTTTGATGCTGGGTCAGCGTCGTAGAGGCTGGCCCAGCATTAAATCGACATTGAGTGAATGTCCCGTGTTTTCTGGGACAGGATGTTGAAAAATGTAAATCCTTCAGACAAACTGAACTCATTAGTGAAATATTTGTACCAGGAATTTGGTCTGTAGAAGTTTACACATTCACCATGGTGAACGATTTTAGCTGTTTTCTCCGTCAATTCTCAACCAATTGCCATAAAATTTCACAAGCACTATTTTCAAGTATTGCTGAAAATTGCATTCAAAATGATTGTAATTTTGTACTTTAAAAGTTAGTCTTTTTAACATGTTTAACATATAGTAAATCTCGCTCCAATAAATTTGTTTCAGAATTCAATTACATGTTAAATGGTTTAACTTCTGAGTAATATATGCTAAATTTTCAGTGTATCCCCCGCCCGTAGGGGAAGGGGGATTTTAGTCGCGCCAAGATTCTGTCTGGCGTCCGGCGTCACGTTTTCTTGTGGGCACAAAAACTCAAAAACTACTGGTCAAATCTTTTTGAAATTTTAACATGACATTCGTAGCAACATCGGGATGTGCAAGTGATTTTAGAGATGCTACCAAAATTCAAAATGGCCGCCAGAGGGCAACTTTAAAAAATTTTGTGGGTGCAAAAACTCTGAAACTGAAACTGAAACTGAAACTCAAATTTTACTATCACATTCCCCATGATATGGAGATGTGCAGGTGACTTTTTCAAGGTTTTACTGAAATTCAAAATGGCCGCCACAGATCAACTTTAATTTTTTGGGGGGTGTAAAAACTCAAAAAAAATTGTTTGGTCAATTTTTTTTAGTTTTAACATCACATTCCTAGCAACATGGGGATGTGCAAGTGATTTTTTAAAGATGCTACCAAATTTCAAAATGGCCGCCAGAGGTCAACTCCAAATTTTTTTGTGGGCGCAAAAACTACAATATAGAAATGTGCAAGTGATTTTTTTTAAGGTTTTACTGAAATTCAAAATGGCTGCCATGGATAAACATATTTTCTTGTGGGCGCAAAAACTGAAAAATTGCAATCAGTAATAATTCACATTGTACAATCACATTACCCACCATCTGGAAATGTGCATGTGATTTTACTGAAATTTAAAATGGCCACCACAAATCAACTTTTGAAATATTTGTGACCGCAAAATGTCTAACCTAATTTATGGCGGGGGATAATATAGGACTTCAATCCTCTTGTTTTTTATAGAATGGGATGAAATGCGTTATTTTTGTCCGTATGTTTTACGATAATTATATCTATTTCCTCTCGTTATAATAGACAAATATCACTCCTTGTTTACCGTATGTTTACCAGATTAAAGCGCCAACTTCATGATCTCACTTTTCACACACTTGGAGTTGTGCTTCGCTCTGCGACCCACAACTTCAAGTGTGTTGAAAATTCCGATAGTTGTTAAATTTGAGACACCACCTTTGCTATTCTTCTTAATACGGCATATACCTTTTTTTTTCTCCAAACCCTTTATATGATTTGCTATTAATAAAATAAATATATTGTTTATGGTCGGTATTGACGCTCAATGGGTTTCTTTCTCATATCATAGAGTTAGAAAAGACGAACTCTATACTCATGTTAATCCTTGAAGTATTGAATTACTTTTGTTCAAACCATAAAAATCAAAGGGTTACTTTAATTTTGAAATCAGCATAAATGTCTTAGTTAGCTCTTTCCGCTTCATTTGAATACTAATGGTATGGGTCTACGGCCATTGTAAATATTTTTACTCGTATCGATATAGTCCATGAGTGAAGGGATCGACTTTAGGCGTCAGAATCTGAAGGTGATTCTGACGTCTAAGGACGATCCTCGCGCGGTAAGAGCTCACGAAGTTTCCCATATAAACTCCTACTCATATCAGTCAACTAGTGCTGTCTGTATAAACAATGGAAGGAGTAAACACGTCATTTTAGATCATGTTTCGCTGACGTGCATACCCGGATACACTGGTGTCTCTGTTCTCCGGGACTGATTTTATAAGCCATTCCTTGTTTTTTTGTGTGTCATTCACGAACACAGAAAACTGATGGACTTTCCAAAATAAATAATTTGTGTCAGTACGTGAGAGAGTTGTTTGTCTGACTCTAGTCCTTGGTCTATGCAGGGAGATGTAGGCCTAAACCTGGTCTGCCTGATAGCATTCAGCTGTGTCTTTACATTAACCCTTTGCCTGCTGATCACGACTATAGTCGTTTTTAATACTTTTTGTCAGCCGATTAAATTACAGTTAGTGAGAATGAGTGTTTAAACATCAATATTTTGAAATGTTTAATGTCAAATTAAACAATTATCTGTAATTTTCAGCCACTTGAAGTTGTGGGCTGCCCAAAAAAACATTTTAGCTTTCTCCCTCCATTTTCAGAGGCTGATCACTCCTCGAATTTTCAATATTTTTAAAATATGTTTAGTGTACCATAATCACACACACAAGCACGGTAACCACATGTTTGTATAATATGTTTACCTATTATAGATTCTGCACTAATTACATTTGAATGCGAGATTTTTTAAATTTTCATGTCATTTAAATGGCGGGTGAAATCAATACATGTCGTCTGATATCCATTCATTGCATGAATAGACTCAGGGTGAAATAGGGGCAGTGTGTCCAGGCTGGGTCCACTTTTAAGCCTTTAAATGCTAGATTTGATAATTAAATAATTAAATTGCCTACTGCATACTGCTGTTTCAATATAGGGTCAGTCTTGCAGACGGATGCCCACCATTGACCCAACCTTGCATGTTCACAATGGTCAGAAGTAATATTTTGTGTACTAAATAACAGTTGTATTTCCAGCAAACACGAAACGTCGATCCAATGTTGTTTTTGATGTTGGGCCAGCGTCGCATACAGTGATACAACATTCAGCCAACAGAGAGACAAGTCAATGTGTTGAGTGGGGGCCCTCTGAATGTGTTTCCATTTGAAAAACAAATATCAGTGTATTTAAAAGTACAGTGGGGACTTCGATCATCTCTAAAAGTCTGAATTCTAAAGTATAAAAATTCAAAATGGCTGCCAAAAAAGACATTAACAAATTTCCAATTAATCTGTCATAATAAAAATTACCCCACAAAATTCAAAGTAGCCGCCACAAATCTCATAAAACCTAGTCCAAACATTATTGTTACGTTAAAAGTCACAATTCACCTCTAGTTATATTTGGGCTTAGCCCAAATATATTGAGTTTTCTTTGGTTCTTTAATCATATTGTTCTATGCAAGTTTTTTTTGGAAGCTATTTCCCCCTGACTTTTTATCCAATCAGCATGCAATTTGGACACGATATTCCCAGAGTAGTCAGGTACTCTGCTATTATTTTATCCTTATATTCTTCCGGATTTGTTCAGAATTTACTGGATCACTATATGGATCAATGTCAATTTTTTCATTTCTCCTTGGGTTTTTATCCAATCGATTTCAAACCTTGGCACAATGATTCTTAAGTATTGAAGTTTTCTGCTATGACTTTTTAAAGAATGTTTCATGCGGGTCCAGCGTCGTAGACAGTGGCCCAGCATTGAACCAATGTTGGGTCTTTGACATGGACAGTAGAACCTTTCATATGCTATATTTTAAGATTGAACAGTTGTAATTCCATCAAACACAAAACGTCGACGCGATGTTGTTTTAATGTTTGGCTAGCGTCGCAGACAGTGATACAGTATTAAACCAAGAAGAAGTCAGAATCCAGAAGTCTAAAATTCCGATTCAAATTGGCTGCCAAAAAAACATAATCAAAATTCCAATCAATCTGTCATAATAAAATAACCCAATAAAATTCAAAATGGCCGCCAAAAAAACTTATTGTTACTTGAAAAGTCACAATTCGCCTCTTAATTTCGTTTTATATTTACTCCCACAGGCAGCATCATTTCGTTTACTCCCATACAGGTAGCGTTTGTCGCTAGGCAATGGTGAATCAGCGAAGTCATTTCGTTTATTATTTACTAATTTGAAGTTGTGTCTCGCTGACGCGACCCACAACAATAATTTTTTTTTATTTCACTTAGCTTTTGACCAATATGGTTGACCATCACCCTCATATGTAAATAAATCTTCCGAGGATAATTAAAAACCTTCCGCGGATAATTAAAAACCTTCCGCGGACAATTAAAAACCTTCCGCGGAGAATAATAACCTTCCGCGGATAATTAAAAACCTTCCGCGGAAAATTATAACCTTCCGCGGATGATTAAAAACCATCCGCGGACAATTAAAAACCTTCCGCGGAAAATTGAAAACCTTCCGCGGATAATTAAAACCTTCCGCGGAGAATTAAAAAATAATTCTCCGCGGAAGGTTTTTAATTCTCCACGTAAGGTTTTTAATTATACGCGGAAGGTTTTTTTGTCCGCGGATAGTTTTTAATTATCCTCGGAAGGTTTATTTACTTATGAGGGTGATGGCCAACCATAGACCAATGCGTATATTTATTACAGATACCATTACATTATTATAATATTATATACAACATAGTACATATATAGCTATATACACTAAATAAAATAAAAATATAAAATATATTATACATCATATATGTTTCCCGTGCTAAAGCGAGAGATAAAACAAAAACATAATATTATTATTATTATAAATTCTATATTTTTTTCACTTAGAGTAGAGCGTGGCGCGATGATTAGAGCGTGGAGTTTTGGCAATGTCGCTGCCTGCTGTGCGGTTTCGAGCCTCGCTTGGTGCAGGCTTCTCAGAGAAATATCATGTTTCTCTCCTCTCAATATTGAACATTGGTTCTATGTTGTGCCTTAGGGCAAGGTACTTTACTCCCACAAGGTTAACTTGACTGAGGTGTAAATGAGTATCTGTAGGACAGAAATGACAATGTGTACGATAAGTTCAATGCGCCGAAATGGCTGCAGGACTGTATGCTCTCCGTTGAGTTTAAATGGCACACGAATGGACAGGACCAGTGATGTGAATGTAAAATCGGCTGATGAGTAGTCAGACTTGATATCAGACTGTAATCCTGCACATTTACCTTTACTTAGCGTTTAAACCCTTACAGTGCGGCGATCGACTTAAGTCGTCAGAATCTGACGTCTACAGACGTCAGATTCTGATGTCTAAAATCGATCCCCGCACTGTAAGAATTCAAATATTTGTAATGGCCGTAGACCATTGTAGACCCATAACATAGGTATTCAAATGAAACGGAAAGATCTAACTAAGACATTTATGATGATCTTAAATTGAAAAAGTCTTTGATCTTCATGGTTTATACGCAAGTATTTCAGCGTTTTAAGGATTAGACTTAGCCTACATGACATCTGCACCAGCCTACATGACATCTGCACCACAAGTGTGAGGGACCCCCTTAGCGCCATATGGTAGTCCCATCTGGTGGGCTTTCTCTAGCACACTGTGACACACTGTATCCCTGCAAACACGAGATGTGGACCCAATATTGGCCTATTGTTGTGCTGATGTCGCAAACGTCGGACCAGCATTAAATCGACAGACGTCTTGCGGGATGTCCCCCGTGACCCGTTCAGTCACTCGGCGCTCTCCTATACGCACGTTTTATAGTTTTACGGTCTCTTAGCGACAGTAAAATCTTCTGCTCGACTGTTTGTTTACACTCCAAGAGCTGGGGGTCCATGGTAAAATTAGCATTTCCCTTCCCAGAGGGACCATTGTAGATAAAGCTAATAAATAAGTCTGTCATTTATCAGTTTATATCTGCTAGGTATGAGCCAGCGAGCAAGTGAGTGAACAAGTGAATGAATGAATGAGTGAGTCAGTGAGTTAGTCAGTCGGTCAGTCAGTCAGTAAGCGAGTGAGTCTGTGAATGAGTCAGTGATGATAATAATGGTAATAATGATACCCTAGCGGTTTGAAGCTCACAATACACACTGAAGGCTCCCACACACCGCAGGGATCCCCCACGATTGCTTAAAATGCGCCCGTCGTAGCAGGTTTTAGAACATCGCAGAAAAGCTGATTCCAAGACGGCAGCATGCCACACCAGAAAGACTGTTACCGACTTGGGAGCATAAGCTATAGCAGCGATCCTAATGGTGACCGTGTAGGCCCCCAGTGGGTGTTCCGGAATCATCAATAGGTCTAATACATTGCCATCGCGTAGCAGGATAAGCCTCAACGCAATGATGCCTAAGACGGCAACGGGTACGACTGAACATATTCGTTCTTGAGGAAAGCTTCCGATGCCACGGAAATCTACATAAATCATAGTCGTGGGAGAGGCAATTCCACACCGTTTGCTTAAGATTACCGCAATCGGGGACAGTTTTTGTGGTGTGTGGGAGCTATTTTAGGGGAAAATGATTAAATATAGATAAAAATAGACATACATTTTTAGGTTCGTTTTTTACACTATTTATAAACTGCAATCATTGATGTTCGGACCATAAGAACCAGCGATTCGCCATTCGTTCAATTCGTTTTTAACCCATGTGCACCCTCATACCAGGCTTGTATGGCACGCACTGCGTGTACAGATTCCCACGTTTCTAACAGACGTAACAGACGACAGATACCCCTGGTATTGATTATTAGCAAATGCAACGAAAAATATCAGTGGGTGAAAATGTCTACTGTGACAATCACTGATAAATCAGTGTAGTACGCAAAAGGTGACCTTACACAGTGATGCTGGTGAAGTAACCGTGGGGAGGGGGACCCATAAATGTAGGTGGTTCTGTGGCGACCTCAATTGCAGATTTATCGCGTCCGGGTTCGAGCCGGACGGAATCACTGTCTGACGAGTTAGCACTTCCGACCGGCTCACGCCACGTGTGGCCCGGCCGCATTCTTTCATTCTGAACTCGACCTCCATGGAAAGTAGACGTGAGATCGCGTCGTCTGCAGTCAGCCGTGTGGTTGAATAATCGCCCCTACTGCAGGAGACTTAGTAGCACACATATCTGACAATGCCTGCATGATCATGGAATGAATAAAGAACGAATAGAAGGAATCATCTGTTTTGACTGAGTTTATACTACGAACCATAACTTGCTGACCGGGCGAGATTCTAACAAATAAGATTGGGCCTGAGGCGATGGTCGCGTCCGTTGACTTGTCACACACCCGACAATGTCAATGGTAATCCTCGCAACAAATCTAATAGTTCGTCACAATTCGTTGAGCATAGGGTGTTGGACCACCCGTATACGCGGCATGATCAACGTTCTAAGGAGTGGGGACCGTCTGAAGTAGGCAAAATGTTATGAATCAGTGAAGCGAAACGACTGACCTACTTTAGCATTATTGACTTGCACCGCTTCTGATGAAATGGACATCTCTTATGGATTTCTCTCCAAATAATTGACCTTGATTAGGCCCTATACATTTTTGTATAATTCTCTGCTGATTATCTGTTTTCTCTACTGTTTCAGATCTCTGTCGTAACATAGAGTGTGACAAGCTCCAGATATGCATGCTGAATATACAGAATCTACCAGTTTGTCGTTGCCCCAGCCGTTTTTATTGTCGCCGCAGTCAGCTCCCACGTAAGGTGGTGTGTGGAGACGATGGTATAACCTATGATAATGACTGCGTTATGACGTCTGCCGCGTGTACCTCTAACAAGAAAATCCGTGTGAATCATGTGGGTGCGTGTATGACGTTACAAACTGACGTCCATGTGCCCCCGGAACGAGACTTTGACGAGAAAGACGAACAGGTGGCAAGACGGACGAAAGTACACAGAACAAAACCTCACAGCAAACGCGAGAAACAGCGAGAGCAGCGCAAACAGGCAAAAAAGGAAAAGAAAAGAGAGAAAAAACGGGACAAAAAGGGGAAGAGCAGACGAGTGCGGGACAAACAGCGGGACAGACAGCGCCGCCTGCGACGCAGACGGCAGATTCAGGCACTAGCCAGTAAGCTGGTCCAGTGAACCAGCAGTGGACGCCATTTTGTGATATAGAATCCATCAGACTGATTTCATCTACAGGATAATAGTCTCTTTCAAATCTTTATTGATCCTTCTTGCATTAAAAGCGACGGTATTTCTGCTCGTCTGGCCTGCTGGAAGAGAGGACTTCGTGGAATGTGCTGACCCGTTAAACCCAAAAGCTAATCAATAACGCAGAAGAAAACGATTGCCGCAGCTCAAATAGCTTGAAGAATATCATTGTCTAGGGTTCAGTCTGGCATAGGTCTATTAGGTCCCATGCAGCAAGGCCCAGCAAACACAGTTTGTTGCCGGGCCAAGGTCGCAGACGGCGGGCAGATTTGGCCCAAGATAGGCCAACCCAGTAGGCCTAAACACAAAACATTTGTATAACATTTGTACAATGTTGGACCAACGTCGAAGACGTTGGGCCGACGTTGTACAAATGTTATACAAATGCTTTGTGTTTGCTGGGAACTTATTGTATTATGCTGCCCAAATGTTTGTAGTCAATGCTCAAATATTATATTCAAGGTTTTCATACCCCAGAAATTAGCATGCTTAGGCCTAAAGTCCATCTTAATAGTCCATCGCGACTATTTTTCATTGGAAATCTGCAATAGCTATCAGTGAAATTTGAGTATCTCAGTATCTTTAATTTATTCGTTTATCTATCTAAAGTTCAGATTACGCTAAAATCTAATAGGGGACTACGCACAAATGATATACTTGAAGTTTAAGCCGAATTGCTGAAAAAAATGAAATAACAGTTACACTGCCTGAACCAGACTATAAAGTAACACATGGATATATTTTATTCAAAAATTGAAACAAAAGTGTAGGCCTATGTCCTATATAGGCCTAGAGTATACGTGAATCTGAAATGAAAAAAATTGTGATTGATATTGTTGGCTTTGGGTTAAACATGCAGGGCTGATAATTCCAGCATAGGGGCGATAAACAAGATAAACATCAACTCTGACATCTAAACAGCCGGGGGGGAGGTGGTACTCCCATATTTGGAAGTACTAGGGATGTGCCGATGGACAGGATGCCTTTTTTGAGCTTACAGCTTTGGCACAGGGTGTCTTTTTTAAACTTCCAGAATTGGCGCAGGGTGCATTTTTTGAGCCTCCAGCTTTTTAGAAAAAAAATTTAAAGAGCTTGAAAATACCATTAAAACATGAAGTAAATTGGTAGTAATTACACCATAAAACAATCAATTAAATTCAGTGTTTATTTCAAAACTGGGACAGTGTGTCTTTTGAGCCATGAAGCAAATTGCGACAGGGTCAGTTTTTGACAATGGCACACCCCTACCCATTTCTAAGGCGAGTACCCCCCCACCGGGCTAAACAGCTACTGCTGCTTAATAATAATGCTGGATAGCAGTGTAATTTTAATGCTTAGGCCAACGGAAGGTATCAGGCCCGTAGCCAGAATGAGGCAATTGCCTCGTCTGTCTTTTCAATTTTTGTATTTTTCATCATTGAAAATTCTCTCAGAAATTTCAGGTTTTCAGACATTTTGGCTCGGCCACCAGGCTCGCCTAGTCTGATTTCCAACCCTGGCTACGGGCCTGGGTATCATTTTTATAGGGTCTACTATTAGCAATCGTCTTTTGTCGTTTTTAAGGGGGAAATTTGTGGGGGAAATGAGCATCACATTATATTTGACAGATTATGTAAATGTAAGCCTAAATAATTTTTTTTGGCTAAAAATGTAAAGTTATAATTTCGCGCCTTCATAAAGATAATAGCACAGAATATGCTGTCTCAATGCTGGCACAACGTTCAAAACTGTGGTCCACCACCAGTATTGGTTCAAAGGCTGTTAGTAGGTCTATAGTAGGGCAAAAATGAATGTTGTGCTTCTCATGGTAGCAGGATTATCTTTGTTGTGGAAGATATCTTGACATTACTATAATTATGGTAACATGGTACTAAAATTGATAAAGAACTGTTTAAATTTTTCTCTCTGGTGAATAATCCAGTAATTAAAGGTTAAAATTGTTTTGAAGTGTCAAAAAAATTACTTCAAAAGGTTTTGTTTTGAATTCTTCAATATGTGTGCTTGCCCCCGAAAAAGTTTACGAAACATTTCGTTCGGGAAAGTGCTAATTTAGGTACTTGCCGAAAAGATTTTTTGGTAAACTTTTTTCCAAGTGAAATACATGTCCACATGATTTTAAATTCTCCAAGGAACATCTTGGAGTAATTTTGTTGAACCTACCACCTTTAACCCTTAAAGCGCTGAAATATTTTTGTGTAAACCATGGAGACCAAAGGGTGTTTTCAATTTGAAATCATCATAAATGTCTCAGTTAGCTCTTTCTGATTCATTTGAATACCCATGCCATGGGTCTACGACCATTATAAATAGTTTTACTCTTACAGTGCGGGGATTGGCTTTCGTCGTCTGAATCTGACGTCTGTATACTAAAGTCAATCTCCGCGCTGTAAGGGTTTTAATGACTAGACTAGAAGCGATAGGCGACGTCTCAATTAGCCTTCATCACATCAAACACGATACATTGAGCCAATGCTGGTTTTGATGTAGGCCCATCGGCTGTGACGCTGGCCAACCCTTAAGCCAGAATTGTCTACTGTTCGCTCAGATCGCATCACCCACCATTATGGGCGGGGGCCCTTGGGTAGTGGCTAGCTCCGCTGCCTTTCAGGCTAGAGTTCGGGGATCGGTTACCGGTCTCGGCGCCTAAGACCGCCAGGGCTCGAATTCGAATCCTGTGTGTGAAGGGCAGTGTCATCTCATTAATCTCACCATCCTCAGGAGGTTCTCCTGGCCCAGTTTAGCTTATTATATTATGTGCACAAAGGTAGCACAAACCCCGATTCATTTCATTTTATTTTCACCTACCATTATCATCACGTGATTAAGTTAAAATGAAGGCTGATCCAAACATCACCAATCGTTTCCAAGTCAGTAAAATGAAGCTATTTTATTTTCTATATGACCGTGGATTCATGTCGATCCATGACACATTCTGTCAACTATCATATAGTTTGATCCGCTTCGTAGCATAACATGACATCTTTTATTGAAGTGACTTGTTTCATTCCAGCTGAAGTGAAACATGATGTTGATGAACCAATTTCCTCTCAACCCTTAAACCGCTACATTAACAAATATTCACTCACTTGAAGTTGTGTCTCGCTATCGCGACCCATAACTAAGACCGCCAGGGCTCGAATTCGAATCCTGTGTGTGAAGGGCAGTGTCATCTCATTAATCTCACCATCCTCAGGAGGTTCTCCTGGCCCAGTTTAGCTTATTATATTATGTGCACAAAGGTAGCACAAACCCCGATTCATTTCATTTTATTTTCACCTACCATTATCATCACGTGATTAAGTTAAAATGAAGGCTGATCCAAACATCACCAATCGTTTCCAAGTCAGTAAAATGAAGCTATTTTATTTTCTATATGACCGTGGATTCATGTCGATCCATGACACATTCTGTCAACTATCATATAGTTTGATCCGCTTCGTAGCATAACATGACATCTTTTATTGAAGTGACTTGTTTCATTCCAGCTGAAGTGAAACATGATGTTGATGAACCAATTTCCTCTCAACCCTTAAACCGCTACATTAACAAATATTCACTCACTTGAAGTTGTGTCTCGCTATCGCGACCCATAACTTCAAGTGGTTGAAAATTACTCATATTTGTAATAATTTGAGAAAATATTTGCAAATCTTGATGTTTTAGCGCACATCCCCAGTAACAGTGATTTGATTGCCTAATGAAACAAATTTAAAATGACTAATCGTTTAGGCCTATCCCTTTCAGCGCGGAGACGGACTTTAGACGTCAGAATCTGACGTTTAAAGATCCCCACAACACCCATAACATAGGTATTCAAATGAAGCGGATACAGCTAACTAAGACATTTATGATGATTCAGGATTGAAAAAAAACACCTTCTTCTCTCGGTTTACATAAAAATATTTCAGCGCTTCAAGGGTTGAAAGTTGAACATCTCGCTGATGGAAGGCACGCTTCACTTTCAAAGTCTGCTTTTTAAAGGTGATCTATCACCCCTTATATGGCATGAATTGATTTAATAATTAATTATTAATTATGTTCTTATATGGGGTGATTGGCTATCATGTGACCCTCTCAGATGGTCACATGTTAGCCGATCACCCCATATAAGGAAACACTTGTGCCCCATCTTGTGGCAATTTTGATTTATTTATCACAAATTTATTCATACTATATAAGGGGTGATAGATCACCTTTAAAGTGTTAATAAAAGTGATTAGAAGTAATTGTTGCTTAAATACATAACCCTCCTAACATTTAAGAAATATATTTGTCTCATGTCATACCCTCCTAGCATTCAGCCTTCATGTATTACGCCTCATTTCACATTCTCCTGTAAATTGCCACCGCGAACATTTTCATCTCAATGTGAAAGAAAATGTCTAGGTTTTTTAAAACACCCAAGTGCAATATGTCAAATGAGAAATCAGAACATTTGTATTGCGATGAAGTAAAAACTTTTGCATTCAATGATATTTATTCAAAATATGCCATGTAGCGCATTTATGTGACGAGGGGGCTTAACGATTAAAGGCATACGTCTCACTGGATTTTTTAACATTTTAAATGCTAAACACGATTATTGCCGTTTTAAGCTGTTTTATTGACAGATTCAATCACAGTTACTGGGAACAAAATGAGTTTTAAATGTGAACTTTCAATCATAAATAATGACATCATAATTATGTTCATGACAAATGAGCATTCTTGTAGTGTATCTGTTTGCAGACATACGTTGGTTTCACTCAAAATGTAGACGTGACAGCCCGGCATTGTCTGTCGAATTTCTCAGATGTCCAACCAACATTAATTGGACTTTCGTCCGGCTGTATCAAGTTAACCGACCAATATGGTCTACGTCACTGTGGTGTTATTATGCATGAGAATCCTGATGTATGGTGATGCATGTATAGAAATGTAAATGAGACGGTTTCCAATATCAACCGATAAACCCTTGTCGTGCGAGAGGAGAGTACTAGTGTATATTTATTTAATCGAAAATTGGACAAATACTGCGTTTAAATTCTTATGGAAATTAGTTTTTCTTATTATTTCTAGACCATCATTATTGAAACTCATTCCTATAATGTATTGCCATCAAAACGGATTTCTGCGTACTCCCTAGTGTGTGTTTATTCGTGTGTCCCAAATTTCTTTCAAGGACATCTGGTCAAAAACGGCAACACGCATAGCTTCAGTTTTCTGTCATCCCATCGCATATATTATGCCCTACAAATGGTGGTTCTGTATAAGCATTCAGTTCTGTATTTGTTCGGTTATTATGCTAAAACTGGGACAACAAAGCAAAGCACTAAATATTTCCATAGTCTATTGAAAGAATAATATCGTTTTAGCGTTTTCTTGTATTCAAATGTCGATTTGTATAAGTATTAGACGAGGACAAGTGGGAAATCTTCAGATATTCAGAAGCTGTAAGCACAATGCGTTGCCCAATTCCTACACAATGCTGGGCAATGTTTTAAGGGTAGATCAGCGGTATGACAAAGTTGGTTCAACGCACGTGATCTAAGTGTTTGTCTGGTTTTTTATTTATTTTTTGTGTCTTAGACACTTTCAGACATCACTTCAATTTAAGCACATACATAACTTTATTCAATAGTGCAAGATTTCAACACTGCTGGGCAATATATGGTGAACATTGGCTCGATACAGGGCCAACTTTTGCTTCTTGTGTCCCATCAAACATACATATTACCAGAAATAGATATCTATTTCTGATATTACCCCGATGTTGGTTTAATGTTTGGCCAACGGCGCAGGCGATGGACCAACATGAAAGGAACATGATGGGGGGGGGGGGCAGTCACCATTTCGTATTAACCGTGAAGGGACGTATGTTCATTGCGATCATTGGTAATGTTCAGGATGACGCCTGCAGGATTGCTGAGCAGGAATGCCGGCTCCGCAATGACCATCAGCAATGCCTCGCTGAAGCCACTGGGAGCTCTTTGGTTCAGTACCAGCGACAGGGAGGGGCTTATCCACGTCTGGCACTGATGGAATCTAGGAAAACACGCCACGCTGGGCCATAGCTGTTTTAATGCAGGTCCAACGTCGTAGACGTTGGCCCAGCATAAAAGCAGCTTTGGTTTTTGTCTCGTGCTTGCTGCGATGGCATGTCCTTAAAACACGACGGCCAAGACTGTTTTAATGTTGTTTCAGCATTGCAGATGGAGGCCCAATTTTGTGTTGAAATCCTGTGCTTACTGCATGTCGTCTCCCGCTCCATCCCTAACTGTCTGGTCATTTTTGTTGTACGATGGAGCGGAGCGATGGCGACTTTTTGTTGTGCCATTCTAGATTGGAAAAGCAGTGTATTATTGTTAGATCTGCGTCAACGACGCTGGCCCAACATCGGGTCAGCGCTGTGCTGTGTTTTCTGGCATTTTTCTGAATGATTGTGGATGTGTTTTGTTTTGTCTCCGGTGCTAGCGGTCTGTCGGCGGACCAGACAGTCACTCACATTGATCTAGAGCTGCTGGAATCACAACCGACCATGCAGCTTTCTAAAGAAACAACCACGGTCATTCTCCAGTACTGCCGTGCAGACCAAAAGGCAGTATCTGCTTACTTTACAAGTACCGTAAGCAGATAATGCCTTTCAGCTTTTTAAGCAGTGTACATTTGTGTGTTATATGAGCACTCTATGGGGCTGTCTGGGGACAGGCGCCCTGGTGTAGTGGTTAGCACTACCGCCTGTCACATCAACAGCACATTGTTTTCTTCCCAGCAAACACAATTTGTTGTACCATCGGTTCAACGCCGTGTGATTACTGGGTTGGTGAGCGCTCAATATAATCATAATAATGGACGTATAATTATTTTGGCGCATCATTCGATCACAGTTCAAACAATAACTATAATAATAAAAGAGTCATTGTCAGCTGCATAGCTTAATGCGTTGGTTGTCGAGCGACAAAGCAATGTTTTTTTCGAATTCCCAAGAATTATTTTCTTTGTTATTGAATGACATTCACATAGATCTAGCATTACTGATTTTTACTGATTTGTATGTTCAATGTGATATCGCTAGTATGTATTTCAGCGTAGTTTAAACATGTAAAGTACATTGATAACTTGTGTGAGTAGTGTAGTTATAACAATACACATTCAGTCGTGTCATCACGCCATTTTTATGTGATATTGCCAAATGTGTATAGGAAATATAATTATATGATGCATTGTATTTATGTAATCCTAATGCTTCAAGTGATGTTATGATATATAATAACTGATTGTCTTACTATTTATATTCCATAGATATTGTTGTTAAATTGCTATCTTTGACAGGACGAAAAAATCCAGTGGTGATGTCATTTCATGTGACAAGCAATCTTATGATTGGTCACTTGGTGGTGATGAGACAGGAGTCAGATTTAACATATTTAGTCCCCGTAAAATTAACCAATATTTTGTAATAATAATTGACAAAACTGGCCCACCAAGAAGCAGCTGACACCGTATTCTCGTACAAGTTACCATATATCTTAGCCTTCGGATTAGTCCCGATGGTCATCTCGACAAATACAAAGCCTACGATATTGCAGCTTCTACCGGAATATGGGCACGGTTTATTCCTGTAACATAGTTAAGAATGTTTGTATATGAGCAATATTCATCTTATATTAACCCTCATGATAAATCAAAGTATCGTTTTGCATTCCTGAAAAGTGACGTTATTTTCTACACCTGCTTTAGAACGAAAATCTTCATGAAACTTTTTTATAAATATGTGGCGATTTTTTATTATTTTGTCATCTACTACAGGTCATCCACTACAAAACGAGAAATGCGACAACAATTCCTGGTTAATAGTGGATGAAGATTTCGATGAAAAAATTAGGCTTGAAAGAGTCAAACGCCAACCACGACTATACATTTCATTCTCATACTATGTGCAATGGTCTTCACTATGAGACGAATATCGGTATCAGCACATGAATACAGCACAAGCTCAATCAATAAAGTGCTCGCCTAAGGGCTCACACTTTATTCATTGAACGAGCGCTGTATTACGAGACACAGCACAAATAATTGTGTTTAAGTCTATTATGTGTATTTTATCTTCTGTTACTGGTAGGATGTGTCCTATTTATTGTTGATAGAGGCGTGATATACTGCTGAATGTATACAATAAGATGTAGGCGGCCCTTTGTATTGACCCCACTATAGGCCAAATAGCTTGAGAAAAGTATTCAAATGCTGTTCAAATGTTCTCATTTCTGTAATAAAATATACACGATTTTTCTTTGACTTCTGTTTGTAAACAACTTCAATGGATGAGAAATGAATCAAATAAAAACTATTTGAGTGAATGAGTGAGTGAGTGAGTGAGTGAGTGAGTGAGTGAGTGAGTGAGTGAGTGAGTGAGTGAGTGAGTGGGTGAGTGAGTGAGTGAGTGAGTGAGTGACTTCGCGTGAGTGACTTTGCGTGAGTGAGTGAGTGAGTGAGTGAGTGAGTGAGTGAGTGAGTGAGTGAGTGAGTGAGTGAGTGAGTGAGTGAGTGAGTGAGTGAGTGAGTGAGTGAGTGAGTGAGTGAGTGAGTGAGTGAGTGAGTGAGTGAGTGAGTGAGTGACTTTGCGTGAGTGACTTTGCGTGAGTGAGTGAGTGAGTGAGTGAGTGAGTGAGTGAGTGAGTGAGTGAGTGAGTGAGTGAGTGAGTGAGTGAGTGAGTGAGTGAGTGAGTGAGTGAGTGAGTGAGTGAGTGAGTGAGTGAGTGAGTGACTTTGCGTGAGTGACTTTGCGTGAGTGAGTGAGTGATTGAGTGAGTGAGTGAGTGAGTGAGTGAGTGAGTGAGTGAGTGGGTGAGTGAGTGAGTGAGTGAGTGAGTGAGTGAGTGAGTGAGTGAGTGAGTGAGTGAGTGAGTGAGTGAGTGAGTGAGTGAGTGAGTGAGTGAGTGAGTGAGTGAGTGAGTGAGTGAGTGAGTGAGTGAGTGAGTGAGTGAGTGAGTGAGTGAGTGAGTGAGTGAGTGAGTGAGTGAGTGAGTGAGTGAGTGAGTGAGTGACTTTGCGTGAGTGACTTTGCGTGAGTGAGTGAGTGAGTGAGTGAGTGAGTGAGTGAGTGAGTGAGTGAGTGGGTGAGTGAGTGAGTGAGTGAGTGAGTGAGTGAGTGAGTGAGTGAGTGAGTGAGTGAGTGAGTGAGTGAGTGAGTGAGTGAGTGAGTGAGTGAGTGAGTGAGTGAGTGAGTGAGTGAGTGAGTGAGTGAGTGAGTGACTTTGCGTGAGTGACTTTGCGTGAGTGAGTGAGTGAGTGAGTGAGTGAGTGAGTGAGTGAGTGAGTGAGTGAGTGAGTGAGTGAGTGAGTGAGTGAGTGAGTGAGTGAGTGAGTGAGTGAGTGAGTGAGTGAGTGAGTGAGTGAGTGAGTGAGTGAGTGAGTGAGTGAGTGAGTGAGTGAGTGAGTGAGGCTTTGCTGCACTTTCTGCATTTTATGGTAAATATCGCGGCAGAAATTATCAAACTGGCGAACGAGCGCGCTAACAAGCTAACCTTCGTGCGCTACGGAACCGCATTTGGGACATGGTGTATTATTATTTATTTTTCTCCCATTTTCATAACTCGCCCGGGCGAGTTAGTATCTCGCCCGGGCGTGTTAGTATCTTGCCTGGGTGAATTAGCATCTTGCCCGGGCGAGTTATAATATCTCGCCCGGGCGAGTTATGAATATTTGGGAAAAAATAAAAAACATTATGTCCCAAATGCGCTTCCGTGGCGAACAGATAGGAATGTTAAACTTGTCTATTTTAATTGACATATATTGGACATTATGATTTCAAGTTTACGTTTTTGTGTGTTTTTTTTCACGTTTTAGTTGATGGTATAATACAAGTTTAAATTTGTTACAATAATGTAATGATTGACTGAGTAATAATATAGATTATATATTAACCCTTACAGTGCGGGGATCGACTTTAGACGTCACATTCAGATTCTGACTTTTAAAGTCGATTTCCGTTGACCCATAACACAGGTATTCAGATGAATCAAAAAGAGCTAACTGAGACATTTATGATAATTTCAAATTGAATACGATTGATACAATTGGTTGATACGAAAGTATTTCAGCACATTAAGGGTTAAAGAACCCTCCAAGCCAACAATGATTTCAGAGCGTTTTTTTACAATTATTTTTTTGATATGGGGGATTCAAGACCCCGTCTGGTTCCCAGTGTGGAAGGAATGCTTTACTTCCAGCAGACTGAATGTGAATTCCAGACATCTCATAAAAATCCCAATTTTTTTGTTTGCAGACAGATACGAGCCACCCAGCAAACACGATACATTGACACAATGTTGGTTTGAAGCTCATCCATCGTCTCCGACGCTGGCCCAACTTGGAGCCACCATCAAAACAATGTCTCGTGTTTGCTGGTTCTGCAAGTTGGGCTAGTTGTTTTGCTGCTCCTGCACAGATGAACACAGTCAGGTTTGTACTGAGCTATAATGCAGTATCTGGTTACTTCACAAGTACGTAGATATTTTGCAGATCAGTGTAGGGGTTGAGATAGACGTGCCCCCAGCCTCATCCTATTACGTACCGCTTAGATGGGGATTGACTTTGATGCCCTCTGCGATTCTAACCCAGCAAACACAAGACGTTGAGCCAATGTTGGGATAATGTTGGAGGAACGTTGCTGACGTTGGTCCAGCCTTAAATCAACATTGGCTCAACGTTTGCTTGTAGCGAAATCGGCCAAAAAACACTGGATTCATTTATTCATTCATTCATTCATTCATTCATTCATTCGTTCATTCATTCATTCATTCATTCATTCATTTGTTCATTCATTGTTCAATCGGGAATTGTTTTGATCAATCCAACTTTTAAAACTATCAAAGCTTATATTTTGTTATAAATTTACTTTTTACTCACTTCAAGTTGTGCCTCGCTACCGCGACCCACAGCTGTGATAATTGCTTACGTGTGAATATTTTGACTAAAAACAAAAATGAATAAAAAAATCAAAAGCAAAATGAATAATAATATCTGTTTCAAAATGTATGATTTGAAGGAGAAATAAAAACGGTGAAACCGCTATAACCGCGATTAAACCTTTAAGGACATCAGGTCAGTCTTTCTTCCACTCATCCTATCATTAGCAGGGGGGGGGGGGGAGGGGGGTGGGGGGGTAACCGCGAACTCTCTCTATCTGAGACCAAAAAGGGCCAGACTTTGCTAGAAAAGCCTAAGAATAGTATCCCAAATGACAGATTGGACCATTCTTATCATGACGACTTATATCATTACTTTTTTCTGAAAATACTGCAAATAGTGCAATGCCTTGCTATTATCCGACGAGCACTAAGTCATCTTATTTAAATTGCCACCTACTTTAAGTTGTGTTTTCAAGTGGGTGAAAATTACTTTTCTTCAATCAGTGCTAATTTGGGACAAACATCTGCAAATATTGATGTTTAAACACTAATTTTTTCCCAATAGCTGTGATTTGTCACGTTAATAAAACACATTAAAAACGACTATATTATGGTGGTGCTCAGCGGTTAACTAGATTTTCGATTTGTGCGCTAAAGCCATTCCATTCTGACGCCTTTTTTCACGTAAAAAAACACAATGAAATGTTAGTGATTGCCGCGCCTGCGCATAGTAAAACCTTGGCTGACGAGTGCGGAGCAGCGGTCACGTGACATATTACATCCTGTAGGCTTCTCATCCAAGACAAAAATCTCTGACAGAGAAGACAAATCACTGTCTGTGACCCGTAAACAAGACGCTGATCCAATGTCTGTGTAATGTTGGGCCATCGTCGCACACAGTGAACCAGCATTAATCCAGCATTGAGCCAACGTTGTACCCTCAGACATGCCCAGACGGCCGGATACTTGGGTTTCGCTGTGCAATTTAATGTTGAAACACAGTGGCCTTTCCCACAGCTCCGTTATCCTCGCGTCGGATAGTGCCCAGAGTAACAATAGTTGAGGGTAACTCCATTCATCAAACTCTCTCTTGCCGGTAGTTGAAAGCCTTACTATGGCCACATCAGTGCCTAAGAACTTATTATGTGATAGCTGCGTTATCTCCACTGTTGAGTGAAGAAACCACACTGGTGGATGATGCAGCTTCTCTTGGATGGTGGTTGTAGAATAGTTCTTCGGTACAATGCTGTAGGGCATGCAACAGACAAAACAAGTCCCTACCCAGCAAACACAAAACATTTGTATAACATTTGTACAATGTCGGCGCAACGTCTTCGACTTTGGTCCAACATTGTACAAATGCTATACAAATGTTTTGTGTTTGCTAACAACCATCCCATTACCCCCCCCCCCCCGGCTACGACGTAGCCAGAGCTGACATGACTGGGTATCAAACAATAACTATTGATGACATCTGCCCTTGTATGTTTTACCAGCACATCGCCATTATTCCTTGACAATGTTCAATGGCGAAGATTGCGTTTTGAATAACCCAGCAAGTACAATAGGTTAAACCTATGTTGCTTTAATGTTGGCCCACCGTCTGCGACGTTGGCCTAGCATTATTCCAACATTGGTTCAGCGTCTTGTGCTTGCTGGGAAGTCATTTTTGTGATGACGTCATCCATCATTGACGTCCATTCACCATAAAATTTCACCGTGATTTATCACCTCGTTTATGAAGACAGATCGTGCAAGACGACACTAAATAAAACAACAGGCGGCTTGTTATCCAGAAAAAAGTGAGTGATTGCTCACAGAATATCACACACTGAATCAATGGTGGTTTAATGCTGGGTCACCGTCGCAGATGGTGAGCCAACGTTAAACCAACATTGATTCATTGTGTCGTGTTTGCTGGGTGTTGTGAGAGGGGCTGCATGTACACACATTACGTTAAGCAGTCGGACACCTCGATTAGGCGCACCCCCCCCCCCCCCATTCAATTACTTGGACTACTAGGGGGCTGGAGTTTTTGAATTGGACATATTATTTATTTCACTTCCTATCTGCAGAACATTATTTTTTCACACTCCGCTTCAAGCACTTTCTTGGATTTTTTTTTCTGTCTACAAAATTGCATCCCAAACTAGGCTTAAGCTACGGCCCCACCAAACGCCGCGCTGCGATGCGCTGCGCCGCGCCGCGCTGTGCGGCGCCGAAAAAATCAGTAGGTGCGGCCCCACCGAACGCCGCGCCGTGCCGCGCGGCGCGTTAAAAAAAGATAAACTATACTGTTTATCATAGCAGTGGCTACACTGAAAGCCGCGCCGCGCCAAAATCACTTTTTTTTAGATAATGTGTAATTTATATTTTCTTTCATGACATTGTTTTCCCAATAAAATGTATATGTTTGTATTCTGTATTAAATTTCGCAAAAGTTCAGTATAAATATTACAAAATAACAAAGTTGCATTGATTTTTGTGACTTTCGACCCTATAATGCGCTATTTTTTTTAAATGACATTTTAGGAAATATAAGGTATATATGTGTAATCAGCGTGAAATTTCTGAAAATTTGGGTTTAAACATGACTAGGCCTATATAACGAGGTTTTGTTTTTTATTGATCTTTGTGACCTTTGACCCCATATTACGTCATATTTTCTTCATATCGTATTTTTATGACATAAAATTTCTGAAAATTCGAGTATAAATATGACTATGTGACCTGGCAACGGAGATTTATTTTTTATCGATTTTTGTGACCTTTGACCCCATATTGAGGTCGAATGACCATGACCCGAAACAGGGCCTCAAACTTTTTTGGATCTCCAGACATTATATAATCAAATTTTAAAGCCAAACCTAATGGACCTCGACGGTCCTACTAAACCCTAGCTACCTCCTCCAGTATACCCCCCCCCCTCTGGATCTGCCACTGCCTTCTGCAGATTTCGCCGTTTTCTATGAATTGTTCATGTTATAAAATCTACGGACGGATGTTTTTTTTTGTAATTTCTACGGATTTTAGCAAATATGCAATTTGCAAACCGCCGCTTTGTCCGTCCGTGATAAATATATTTAATGATGATATTTAATTTTATGTTTTTATTTGTACAATTAGATTTATTTATATATCACAACAAATACACTGTAATATAGAGTAGAATGTTCTGATCACGCGCTTCATTACATAGTGTGTAGAGAATTCTGATTTCGCACGCTATCGAACACGAACAAAATTATCAGGATTATTTTCTGTTCATCAGGCAATCCTGCGACAGATGTGCCTAAGGTTATAATCAATTTTCTATTGAAAACAAGGAACACATTTAAAACAATATAAATTCTTAATACAATATTAAATTGCAATATCGTCTTTTCCGATGTTTTTTTTTCGTCTGCCACTAGTCACAGAAAGTAAAAATCAAAGTTATCAAGAGAAATCAAAGACAGTAGAAATCAAAGAAAGTAGAGATCAATTAATATTCCTTAAGCACAATCACTCACCCACGCAAATACTGCAAGCCCACCTGGTGACCGTTCCCGGAACTGCCACTGGACCTCAACCATCTACAGTGTCTCACATTGGAATCATTAGCGATCGTTAAAATTGTACAAATTGCCCACAATCTGCTAAGCGTAAATCACCATCTCTTCCTGTGTAAACACTCCGCTTCTGCTTAGAGACGCCTTGACCCCAATTGACCCCGAATTATAGGTGCTACCACCAGGCGGCGCTCATTTATTAACCCTTTCAGCACGGGGACCGGCTTTTGACGTCAGAAACTGACGTCAAAAGTCGGTCCCCGTGCTGAAAAGGTTGGCCATTATTGATTGACGTCGATCGGTGTGCCAAACTTTGAACCAATAAGTTTTACTCGTCTCTTCACATCTATCGGGGTTACCCTTTAAACGCTTAAGCACGAATATAATAGTTTTTTGTCTGTTGTATTAGCAGGTTAAATCACATTTATTGGGAATGAAATGAGTGCTTAAACATGCAAGGCTTGCAAAGATTTGGTCTTAAATTAAACAAATATTTTTTTAAATTTTCACCCACTTGAAGTTGGTTAATGCAAATTAGGAAACATGGGGTTAGACTCTGGTCTTTCAAACTGAATGTATGGCACCATTTTGAAATTGCCGCTGCGTTTTGTGAAAAATATCCAATGTAAAGGGTATTTTCATGCATTGAAATATGGCAATTGAATATATAATAATATCAATGCCCTCCAGACATAGGATTCAAAATTCGAGCACTGGTGGTCTGAGTTCGAGCACGCTACCTCTAGATCACAGTGGCGCTCTAGAATATTGAATCGTTGCGACAAGGCAGAAACAATGTGTTTCTTGAAATCTGAATAGCGCGGGAGAGGAAATGTAGGCGGTAGTACAAGGTCAAAGCCCCCGTCTTTCTGCCTCACCTTGATTGATTGTATGGTTTAATAAAGCTTGATTGCTTGATTGATTGATTGATTGATTGATTGATTGATTGATTGATTATTTGATTGATTGATTGATTGATTGATTGATTGATTGATTGATTGATTGATTGATTGATTGATTGATTGATTAATTGATTGATTGATTGATTGATTGATTGATTGATTGATTGATTGATTGATTGATTGATTGATTGATTGATTGATTGATTGATTGATTGATTGATTGATTGATTGATTGATTGATTGATTGATTGATTGATTGATTGATTGATTGATTGATTGATTGATTGATTGATTGATTGATTGATTGATAACGACTCTGCTCTGAAATTGGTATTGACATCGATCAGTGATTATAAATTGGTATAAATATGCATCAGCAGATGGGCCCCCTACATACAATATGTTACGAGAGTTATATAATTGAGGTTTTAAAAATTGTAATGTCTGGGAATGTCAGTCTACTGTAAATTACAAATACATTATGTCCACATTTAAAGAAAAGACTCTAAAAATCTTCATTCGGAATTTGAAACTGCAAGCTGGTGATAACATCAAAAGCCTCAAATTAAGAACATATTTAAGACATGTTTTTGTGTAGAGCCATATCTACTTTGGAAAAAACAGGCTTGAAAGGGTTAAACATGCAAGTTTGCCATTTTATGTAGCTTAAGATTGTACAAATCTTAGTATTTGCACTCACTTGAAGTTGTGGGTCGCGGTAGCAAAACACAAGATCCAGTCAGTGAAAAAATAGATTCTGTAGAGAAAACATTGCTAGACTTCCCAATTTTGAAAAAAAATGTGTCGGGTTATACCAGTGCAAAACAAACTCCTAGTCCCTCCAAAACCCCCACCCACCCCTTCTTCTCGACACTTTTCATCTGGTACGCCTCTAACCACCTTATTTTGCAATAAAATGCTTCCATATTAGCTATTTATGCAAATGTGCACGTTGATCTAAATGCCACTGTTTCCTGACCTAATAAAGCATGGACTTTGTGGAGGGATCATCTAGTTTACAGATGAAGCCGCGTAGGTACATTAAAGGTGATCTATCACCCCTTATACGGTATGAATAATGATGTCCTTATATGGGGTGATTGGCTATCATGTGACCCTCTCAGAGGGTGACATGATATCCAATCACCCCATATATGGGGGTGATTGGCTATCATGTGACCCTCGATGATAACCAATCACCCCATATAAGGAAACACTTGTGCCCCATCTTGTGGCAACTTTGATTTATTTGTCACAAATGTATTCATACTATATAAGGGGTGAAAGATCACCTTCAACATTTGTGCTGCTGGAACCGCATATATGCGTGGTCAATCATGTTTCAGACCGAGTAATGTATACTGAAATTAAAAAAAAAAGGTTGTGGTTAATTATTCAGATAATTAGTTTGTGCTTAGTTACTCAAATAATTAAATATATAATTATTTTTATAAATATAAATATCCTTCGCCATTTAAAGCTGACAATTGTGTCACATATATGTGTCCCTACTATGTTTTACTGAATTGAAACCACAATTATCAGTGTCAAATGACAATTCTTGTCCATTTAGGAAAAATGGCAATCCCCGAATTCAATTATCTTTGCATCTACCACATTTATTTTTTATCCCCTTACAATCTTACATTTAAATTACATTATCTCTCTTCCGTTCGAAATATGCATAATATGCTTCACATACTTAAAATGTATAATGATGATGCGTTTACTTCAACAAAAAAACAAATTAAATCCATTATAATAATGTGTCAAAAAAATCAAGATCCGCTCAAGAGTATAAGAATGTGTATTTTCCTGTTCGGCGAAGAATTTGATTGCTAAAATGAATATCATTTTTAACTAGATTCTATATTGAGAGATAAAATCGCTCTGCTTGTACAGGCAGAACGAAACTAATGATATGTGCAGCATGCTGTCTACCACAGACTACCTATCAATATTAGCTGCATTTGATGGGATTTGAAATTCGTGTAGAGGGTTTACGTACACTATATATCAGCCGTGGCGAATAATTTTCGCCTAGGCCTATTTCTCAGTCAATTATCAACCAATTTTCATGCAAATTGAAAGCACTGTGTTTTGGTGATGCGGCGACGACACCGAACATTTAGTGAAATTGTAGTAAGTTTTTCAGAATATTAGTAAGTTTTTCAGAATATTAGACCATTTGCCATAACGGATAAAATGATTTCGGGTATGCATACCTTTGCAGCATAGAGGTTACGACGCTGGCCCAATATTGTTTAAACATTCGCTGAGAACATGACGAGTGGGGCACGGATGCCGAGGCACAAAGGCGCGAGATTTACTGGAAAACGAACGGTCCCTGTCATGAATAATCTGAATGCTCCTTCGCGCTGCATTCATTCGCGGGACAAAGAGTGAGTGTTTATGATCTCCCAGGGACCATAGAGTATTTCTAAATAAATCAGGGCGAACTTGTCTCCTGACCCTTGCAAGTCAGTA